>JAJOOP010001263.1:0-28035 GCA_029582705.1 Solanum chacoense | reverse complement strand
ATGATCGTTCAAGGTTCATAAGCTCCAAAACACAAAAACTCACACCAAGACCAAACAAACGACCAGGTGACCGAACTGTCAGTCCTAGCAAGTCATAAATGACTTGGGGTTGCTACAGGAACGCTCTAAACGACACACAGAAGGCAAGACAGAGAAATGACCGAGAGGGTCATTACACAAGCTTGTTTCGATGTAGGTGATGGTTGTGATTTTATGATTGTGTGATGTATGATTGTTCTTGCTTCATTATGGTACTTGTATATGTATGAATGTTGCAATGTTTATCACACTTGTTGTAAATGAGATAGATGAATGATGATTGTCATGAAATCATGACGTAAATGTATGATCTTGATGATATACTTGTGATTGTGATTATGGTGTGTTGAATGGATCGGTTGCCACATTCCAGCATAACTAACTTGGATCGGTTGCCACATTCCAGCATAAATATGGGATCGGTTGTCACGTTCCGGCATAATTATGGGATCGGATACCACGTTTCGGTATGCTAACTGTTTGGGTTTGGGTTCCATGAGAGGACCAATGATTTGATATAAATGTGAAGTTGTTCGTTGTTCATTGTTCGGAACTGTTGATAATGTTGTATATGTTGATAAATATGCATGTGATTATATTATTGTCTTGACTTGTTTATGTAGCACTAGTGGGATAGTCGCGCGATCCTACCAATACACTGTGGTTGTGTACTGATACTGCACTTGCTCTTATTTTTGTTGAGTATAGGGCATCTTCAAGCGGCTACTGACAGACCTTGCTTAGGAGATCAGTGATCGTCGTTCGAATTCAAGGGTGAGCCAATTCTTCCGGGCTTCCATCGGATTCTCTTTTGTCTATGTCTACCATTTTCGGACTTACACATTTGTTTTAGTTAGTTCATTAGTATGGGGTTGTATCCCTTTTTGTTTAGTCTTGGTTCATTGTTAGATATTTTGGTACATTGACTTTCAGGTTCTAGGTTATTTCTTCTGCATTGTTAGTTGTTAGATCTTTTGTTGAAGTTTATGGGAACTTCAGTTTAGCTATTATTTCTGTTTTCATATACTTAATGCCTTAGTTTTTGTTTAGTTGCTTGGTTTGAGTTGTAGTAGTGGTTCTCCCACGGGCGAGCTAGTGTGGGCGTCAATCACGCCGGTCTAAGTTGTGACACTAGGTGAAATTATGCTTCTTTCATCAATTTCACCAGTATTGCCTGATCCATCAACATCTCTGAGTCTCTCTTTTCCTGGATTCAAATCTAGAAAAAAAATTAATCTGATAAACCGAATCGAGAAAGTAGCAAAACTGACACCTATATTAACATGTGAACCCACTCCATCAAATTTTATAGCCCAAATTTCAATAACTCAAAATGATGATTCTGGTCTTTCAAGTATGGAGAAACAATTGTGGAGCCCAAATTTGCTCAACATTTTACAAGATATGATACGAAAAGAAGTTCAAAAATTATGTGTCAGAGTTAGAGAATTAAAGGGATTCAGTGAACACAGAAGCGACGATGGATGCTATTTGTTAACAATATTGACGTTAACAAAGATTGAGTAAATATTGAATAAGGTGGAGGAAAAATGAAGAGATCATATTTATTATTTTCTTTAAACTTTAATAGATGTTTTTATAGTATTTCATTATACTATTTTAGGAATGTAGGATAAAAAGAGAGCAAAACTATCTATATTCCTAATAAGTGTATGGAATGCCCAATCACCCCCACCCCACCCCAAAAAATTTAGAAAGAAATTAGAATTGATGAATTTTCAATTAATTGTTTTGATGATTTTGGTCATTTTTATATCATTTGAAGTATTGTTATTAATATAGATTTTCCTTTGGTCCTTTTATATTTAAATTTAACCATTGAGATATTTCTATATGGTATTTGATTAACTAATTGTTATTTGAGGTGGTATCAAGAAGAAAATTAATCGATGGTATGTTAAATTAATAGATGGTATGTTTTTTAGTTTTCTAGAGTGATACAGTTTTAAAATTGATGATACTTTTTTTTATTTACAAATAATTTAATTTTAAAACTTCTATCACTATTTTAACATTAAAAATTTCTCTACAGTTATACACAAGTATTAATACCCAATTCAGTTAAATTAACTTTATAAGACAAACTAAAATATATTAGGTGACTTATTTTAATAAATAATTAAAAAGGAAATAAAGATAAGTTATAACCCAAAAGAAAGTAAAGTTAGTGGCTAACTAAAACTAACAGTGGAAAGGTTTATTTTAATAAAAATATTTAAAAAGACAATATATATTAATTCTTTGTCTTGCATGTGACTTAATTGCCATGTTATATCTCATTTATACATCAATTGATGAAATCAAAGGTGCAACAAGGACATTCTTAAAGTGTTGATAACGATTAAATAGTGGACAAGTGAGTGAGACTTATTTTATTAGGGATGTTCAACTAGATTCTGGAAGGCATATAGTTAATTTTATGGAGAGATGGTTGATCCAGAATGAACTATATATTTTTAACAAAGTCATGTATTTTGATTCCAAGTATCAAACAAAAAGAGTATCAGATAATTTATGCATCATTTATTGGAATAAATCATCAATGACAGAATATAATTTTTATTATGCTTTTTTATTTGAATGACATTTTTAAAGGCAATGAAAAGTGTTTTTCCGCATACTATAACTTACGAAGCTCGAGCAATTAAAATTGTCATAAGAGAAATAATGTCGAGCATCTGACATAGATTGTGTGAGTTTCAGAATGCCCCATCTCATTTGAATTCACTTGAAAATGACGAAGGTTTTCAAAAAATTTCACAAATGCAATGTCTAAATGTAATTATATTATTGAATTTGAAGAAACATGAAAGCTCATGCTTACAACGTACAATGTAGAAGAGCATGATTGGTTGAATAATTTTTATAATACTCGACACATGTGGTTAACAATTTTTAATAATCATGCATTTAATGCTAGATGAAAAGTGACATCTCGATGTACTAATCATGTTCTAAATGGATTTTGACATTCACGCACCTAATTACATGTTTGTATCATTGATTATGAGAAAAATGTATATACTAAGTAACAGTTGAATGTAGAACAAAATGACTTCAAGTGTAATTAATAAGGTAAGCTCATTCTTTTTGTTAAATATAGTTCAACTGTAACACATTTTCTTACAATCTACACTCATAAGATTCATAACATATTTGAGAAAAAGTTTTTCAAAGGATCTAGGGCATTTTCTAATGAGACACAAGTATATTGTGCTGGTCAAGTATTTAAATATGAAATAAGAATGCATAGTTGAAGGAAGACCTGATTTTATGAGTTCAATCCCGTAATATTACACGTGACACGTAGTTGTAAAAAAAATATAACACCCCGAAAATTTTTAAGTTAAGAGTCGAACCATTCTTCATTTACTTGTAGGATCATATCGGGTGATTCTTAAATTGTTCATACATGTTAAGGTAAGCTCTTTGGTGTGGGAATGATTTTGAATATCAATTAAGGTCACTAGAAACTCCTAGCACAAAGTAGAGTTGAAAGTTTCCTTATCAATTAAGTTTTGATGTAAGATTCTACTAGGGTCAACTTCAAACAACCATATCTCTTAGAATATAAAGAGTTATGTCACGCCCCAAAGCTCCCCCAGGATGCGGACACGGGACCTAGGATCACGAGTGACCCCAAGCTAACCCTGCTGTCATACCATAAGCATACTTAAAGATTTAGTGAAATAGAAATAATGTGTGGAAGCTAGAAACACATCATAAAATGAAATGATGGGGAATACCAGTTACTATCTGAATAAATAATCTGTGAGTTCAATGACAACTGAAATATCAAACTCCAAAGCTAAAACTAAATCTAACTATGTCTGAAATAAGGCCTCTAACTAACTAGAGATGCTGGGACATGCCCCAGCTAAATCTAGCAAAAACTAAAACTAAAGACTGAAAGTAGAAAGATAATAATGACAATCATCCTTGAAGAATGAGGACTCACCTGATGTTGTTGGACTGAAGATCGGGAACCGATCTATGCGTGATTTGGATGTTGAGGACCTAAACCTACATCATCAGAAGATGTAGCGCAGAGTATGCGTCAGTACTTGGAAACTACTAAGCATGCAAGCTAGAATAAAGCTGAATAAACATATAACTAAACAACGTGATAAAGCAATGATATAATTCGAACATGTTAAATATGCTAAACATACTGAATATGAACTAACTGAATGCAATGACCAAGTTTATAGCATGTTGAAACTGAAGACTGAACTATAACTGATAACCTGGTCAATACACTAGAATCTGACTGTGGGAGTAACTAATAACCGACATAAAACCGCATGAGCTAAATGTGGATTACGATGTATACGCCCCATCGAGAGGACCCAATATACCCTGCCAGAAGTATAGAGGCATGACTGCGTGATCACTAAATTGATACCCACAGAGGGTACTTATAAACCTACGAGGGCACGTAGTTATAGGACTATGAGGGTGACTGACCCTAGTCCAACTCGGTATAAAGCCTACTCCCAACTAAGTGTGTGTAAATTATAGCATGACTGAAATAATTGGATAGCTTAAATACTAACATGCTAACTGAAAATGCAATATTTATATCTGATAATGAAACATTTGAAACTGAGACATCTATATTTATTTATCTGTCCTAGCTAATGTAATTCATGAACTAAAAAAAACTACATAACTAAGGTTCTGAGTTTATGCACGAATCTAGGCAAAAACAATACTACTACATGATAATGTGATCAGGAACATTTAAAATAACTAATTCATAATAATCTGCTGAAATTCTAGAAACCCTAGGTCTAGTTAATATGGAGGGAATCAAGATATCAAGAATCTGACTGAATTCTAGGGACCTAATAGGTGAAAGGAACCCACTAGTAAAATCCCACATACCTGGTGACGAAATTCACGGAGAAATCTTTTGATTTTGGGGTTGGAACTGATGAAAACCTTGTTGCGTATTCTTGGAGGGGTTGCTCGACTTTCTCTCTTATTTGCTCTAAGTTTGCTTGATTTTTGGTGAATGATTGATTAGAGTAGGTTCTAATTTAGTTGCTATGCTAAAACTAACCAAAAATACGTAGTGTAGAGGTTAAACGATGTAGTTTAGGGGTCCCACGCATAGGAACAAGACCAAACAACCCCTGACTTAAAAGCTGTTGGGGGTCACCGACGGACCGTGGATAGACTGACGGTCCGTTCTGGTCGATCGTTGATCGGAGTCTGGGAGTTGGAGTTGCGGACCACGATCCACGGACCGTACGGTCCGTAGGTCCTGGCCGTGGGTCGTGCCTTGGCTGAACTTTCTGGGGTCCTGGGGAGGTGGTTGCACGTGGCCCACTATGGACCCCACCTACGGTCCATAGGTGTCCCCTTTGGTGGCACCTGCAACTTCTGAAATTTCTGCATTCTGGTCTTCCTAGCATACAGGGGGTTACAAGTTACGTGGCCCATAACCTATCAAATTAAAGGTATTTGAATCTTATTTCCAACGCCACCAATTTCACATCAATCCAATTTCTGAGTAAAAATTTATGACCATTGTAGTAACAATGTTGTGACGAATTAACCGACAGGAAAACATTAAAAAGGGCCATTTTTGTCTTTTTACCTCTATGAAAATCCTAAACGAATTTCTTTACTAATTAAAGACCCAAAACAATTAGTTTTTCATCTCTTAATCCATCCGTCTCTTCTCTCTCAAACCCTAAGGAGAAATCAAAGTAGAAGACTTCATTCAAGATTATTTCAATCTTTTTCAAGATTCTTCTTCAAGGTAAGTCTTTCTCCAAGAATTCCATTCTTAGCAACTCAAATTCCTCAATACAATTATGAATCACTAATTAAATCATAATTCTTGGCCATAGAGATTTCAAGAAACCAATTCAAGAATCTCAAGAAAGAGTTTCTTGATTGTTTACCTTCAAGCTAGGGTTTCAAGGCTTCTAATCAAGTTCTTCTTCAAGATTCTTCAATATTCTTCAATATTCTTCAAAAATCTTGAAGAACCTTGTTCTTCCAGGTATGTAAGGCTATCATAGTGTTGGACTAGTTCGTCCTCACGCCCTACATCTACTTTCAAATTAGTAAAAGAGAAATATAGGATTCTACCCCTAGATTTCAGTATTCTTGAGATTAGTTGATTTTGAGTTCTGGTTTATTTTTGAAATGCTATTCCTAATTATTGAATTTTTATATGTTATGTATTAAGATTCTTGAGTTGATTCGTTCATGTCTATATTTCAGCATGAACCCTATGAATTGACTATTTTTTAGATGAGTAGTATCGTTGAGTCTTGAGTTCTTGAGTTCTGAGTACTGAGTTTTCATTTTGTTATTAAGATCCCTAAGTTGAGTCGTTCATGTCCATAATTCCACATGAACCCTATGATTTGAGTTATAAATTTTGAAATATTTTTTAAAGCCAACACTTGAGTTCTTAAACTGAGTTTTGAGAAAGTAAAGATGAATTTTGAGAAAAGAGTTTCTAAAACATGATTAGTATGACAATCGAGTATGCCATCAATGTATGATAGTATGGTATCTAGATATACCATCAATGTTTATGCAGTATGATTTCCCGAGTCACCAATGATCATATTAAAAGATGATATTGATATGTTTTTGAGAAAGAGTTTTTCAAGTATGAATTGAGTAAGAGTATAAGGGGACTATGTATTCCCAGAGGTATCAATTTTTATATTGATAAAAGAGAAACTGAGATTTCTAAATGAGTTATTAGTTCAAAAGATATTTCAAGAGCAATTACCTCTTTTAAGAGCGTAGTTTGAGAAATAATCTCAAACCAGATAAAGAGTTATGTTTTTTTTAAACATATGAGCATGAATATATATTATTGGGAGTAGTATTGAGGACTAATATGGGGATGAGTTCAGACAACTCAAAGTCCTCATAAACTATGTATGCCAACATGGGTAAAGGTTCATACTTTTTAGATGATTTCTTATTGCTTTTTAAGCATAGCTTAGTGGATCCACTTAGTTGAGGAGTCCTATATCCCGGTAAGGTATAGGACAGTTCTGGGAGCGTGGGAGAGATGTTGTATCATCACGTAGCTCATAGTGATGGTTGTCAGTTAGAGAATCTCTCAAATAGAGTTAAAGTGTATATTTATATATCACTTATTATGTTGAGTTCAGAGATGAGAAAGTATTTTGTAGTGTTTTAAATGATTTAAATCCTTTATCTCTTTACATTCATCTTGAGTACATTGTTATCTATTCCGGTCCTTTCTTTCAGTTATTTGTAATTCAGCTATATTACATACTCGTACATTCAATGTATTGATGTCATTCGACCTGCATCTTTTAATGATGCAAATACAGGTTATTAGGATCCTCAACAAGAGTCTCTTGAAATCACTTCATATGTTCATCTTCTTATGAGTGAGAACTTCTTGCTTTCGGAGTACTCCAGTTTTATGAGTTGTCAATAGTATTTCTTTTGAGGAGTCGTGGGTCTTGTCCCGACACTCATCTTTGTATAGTTGAGGCTTCATAGATAGACAGTTTTGGAGAGTCTTTCAGTTTCATATATTTTATTTAAAACTTATGTTTCACACTCAGTATATTAGGCAAAGTTTTGAGATTCAGTAAATTGTTTTAAATGTTTCTTTCAATTTAATGCTTATGCATGCTTGTGTTAGTGTTCCACTTTTAGTCAGCTAGGATGACGGCTCGTTTAATACCCTGGATTCGAGAAACGAAAAAATGTAGATTTTCCTGATGTTTCAGGTGCCACCAACGGAGGCCACCCACGGCTTGTGGATGGAACAACAGACCGTAGGTGTGGTCCGTGGTTGATCACCTCAACAATTTCCAAAAAATCCAGAACTATGATGGAACATACGGACCGTAGGTGGGACCACGGTCCATGGTCCAAGTCTGTGGTTCAGACCCCAATTTATAGCCTGCAGACACCAATCGACGAACTGACAGGATAGACCGTCGGTTAGACCACGGTCCTTTGGTCAGGGTCCGTAGGTCGTGGTCGACTTTTAGCTTATGGGTAATTGGGTCTTTTTCTAATTATTTATCCCTAAACTACATCGTTTTACTCAATTTTAGCCTAATTATCTAGTCAGATATTTCCCTAAATGATCATTCACCAAAATTCACCAAAACTTAGAGCAAAAAGAAGAGAAAGAGTCAATCAACCCCTCGAGAACAAGCAGGAGATTTTCCTCAGTTCAGCCCCAAAATCAAAAGGATTTCTCCATGAATTTCGTCACCAAGTATGTTGGATTTCACTAGTGGGTTCCTAGCATTCACTAGGTCCCTAGAATTCAGTCAGATTCTTGATTCTCTATAACTTGTTTAGACCTAGGGTTTCTAAAACCTTGGATAATTATTGTAATTTAGCTGTTGTAGTATCCTAAATCGAATTAGCTTGTTTCTTGGAAAGCTTGCTTAGTTCCTTGCATGAAACTCAGAACCCTAGATGTGTAGATTCTCTTAGTGCATGAATTACGCTTGCTAGGTCAGTTAAACATATAAACATGCTCCGCTTTTTGAATGTTACATTGTTAGTTCCTAAATGTTACATTCTCAGATTTGCATGTCAGAACATTAAGTTATCCAGTATTTCAGTTATGTTGTGTCATACACATTTCCAGTTAGGAGTATGCTTAGCACCGAGTTGGGCTAGAGTTTAGCGTACCCTCATAGTCCCAGAACTATGTGCCCCCGTAGTCTTATAAGTCCCCTCTATTGGACATCAGTTTTAGTGATCACGCCAGTCATGCCTTTATACACTGGCAAGGTATATTGGGTCCTCTCGATGGGGGGTATACATCAAACTCCGCGTTTTGCTCACGTGGTTTTAAGTCGATTAATAGCAACTCCCACAGTCAGACTCTAGTGCATTTGACCAGGTTTCTAGTTTATACTTCAGTATTCAGTCAGCATGTCATGGTCATAATTAGCACTTGGTCATTCCATTTAGCTTAGCTTTTAGTTATATTTCAGCATTTATCTTCTATTTAGATTATGTTATGGCTCACTAATATTTTGTTCAACTATTATCTATATCCTGCATGCTCAGTACATTTCAAGTACAAACGCATACTTTGCAGTACATCTTTTCATGATGTAGGTTCAGGTATTCAGCATCCGGATCACGCTTAGGTCGACTTTCGGTCCGTATTCAGCAGCTTCAGTGGTGAGTCCTCATACTTCGAGGACAATAGACATGCGTTTCATTTTTAGTCTTTTATTTAGTTTTCAGTCTTACTAGAGTTAACTGGAGGCATGTCCCAACAACTCTAGTTAGTGAGAGGCTTTTTAGGCATAGCAGTAGATTCAGCTTTAGTTTTTGATTGATTGTTAAGTAACTCTAAACTCTTAGTATGTTTTATACATTCAAACTAGATGGGTATTCCCCATTTTCAGTTATCAATTGATTTAGCTTCCGCATTAGTTCATGTTTTCATTTAGAAA
The DNA here is from genome assembly GCA_029582705.1 of Solanum chacoense. Classification (NCBI taxonomy): domain Eukaryota; kingdom Viridiplantae; phylum Streptophyta; class Magnoliopsida; order Solanales; family Solanaceae; genus Solanum; species Solanum chacoense. The sequence goes on along the minus strand of JAJOOP010001263.1, from coordinate 18,523 downwards.
TCTTTTAGTGTTCTTATGATATTCCAGCTTCAGGGTTAGCTTGAGGTCACTCGTTATCCTAGGTCCAGTGTTACGTTAAGGGGGTAGCCTCGGGGTGTGACAATTCTCTTGGGAACCAACAATGATTCTTGAGAGTCGGCCACGTCCAGGGTGAAGGCTCGAGTCGTCACAAACAGTATATGAATATATGGATATCGTATGTGCACATTATCTACTAATTTTTTCTTCCAATACATATGAAGTATTTTTAATTATTTTTAAATTTGTAACTCTTAGAATCTATTCTCTCCTGACAGCTATGAGTCCATTACAACACATGATTTATTCCCTAACAATCAGTAATGAGGAATGAAGTGAAGTTTAAATGTTGATACTATTCTAAAATGCTATGCTCATAATGTCTACTGCCAGCAAGTAGTATTTTAGTATTTTTATGTTTTTGGCATCTTCATAAAAGTAGTTGTACTTTGTCTGTATTTGAATTCTCATGGGCAAGTGTGCAAATCAGTTAGAAAGTTTCATTCGGTACTTAATATTTCAGGTCGTCCTCAGGGAACTTATGCATGTCATATAAAAGTCAACAACTCTGTTTGAACTAATCGTTATTAACTAAGAAAAATGTGTTCACTGTTGCACCACCCATTAACATTGAAGAGTCTCGGTCACATAGGTTATCATTCAAATTTCATTTAAGTGACCAAAAGACAATACGATTTTATCTGAATAAGTTTGTTGAAAATGCTATCAAGTATTAAGTACTAATTAAAACTTTAAATTCATTTTTAAAGCACTGTCATGGCAACTATTTTGTACATGAAATTCATGTACAGTAAAGTCACGCATCAATGTTTAATGTTACTATTTTAGTGTAGAAGGAGAAGAGAATTCCAATCATATGTCATGAGACAAATGCTTGATATTTAAGTGTATATAGACATGCTTATCATTTCCACAGTTTTGAACTTTATGTCACTGGCCCTTGAGGATTTCTCGGTTATAAAGAAAGGACATATCAGTTGGCTAAGGAATATCATTAAATACCGTGATTCTTGGGTGATTCTTGGGTTGATTTTTGTTAGTAGAAGTCATAAGCATCTCAAATATATTTGGTTATAAAGAAAGGCCATATAAATTGGCTAAGGAATATCATAAAGTATCGTGATGCTTGGGTTGCCTTTTATTAGCTCAAGTGAAAAGTATCTTTAACGTACGTTGTTGTAATGTGTTTTCTTGTAGAGAAAAACTTGTGTGGATATAAACTTATGCTGCATAATTCTTCTCCTTTCCTTGTATAATTGATTGCTTATTTGACATATTTGGAATGTGTGCTTTGGTCATCATGTGATGTGATATTTTAAGTCACGTTCTCAAAGTTTTAAGATAACAATGTTAATATTAATTAAACAATGATAAAAATGTAAGCCAGTAGTTTAAAATGTTTTTCTTTTAATGATCTTGATAAATCTTAAAAGAGTAACAGTGATGTACATCTCAGTCACAGACTTGTTGCCTTTTCTCAAGATACTGCTTTTGGCGTCTTAATGGGTACTCTGGCATAAAACAGAGGAGTTCTCTTTATATAATTCAGATGTTCGAAAGCTGCTAATGACCCAGAAAAAATTAAGCCACTGAAATCAGAGCTCACCAAGAACTTTGAACAAATGATTGAGCACAAAACTACTGGAATACAAGCTTAATATCATACTATTATATATAAGCTTCATAATATTTACAGTAGACACAAGTGTGCATGCAAATACAGTGCTCGAAAACGTTGTTGTAGTAGTAGTGATAATACAAGCCAAAAAGTTAAAGGTGTTGGGAGTTTTTAGTTCAAGATAACAATATATTAGTCTAAAACAACTTGATGGTAGAATTGGAGTCCAGGCATGCTTCTCCGGTCCCAGAATTTATGGCGTAAGAAGATGTCAAGGTACCTGAAAATCGAATATTATTATTATTGAACGACAAAGATATTGGCAAGAAAGCGAGAAAGAACCTACAACAAACAACTGAAGCAGAGCTTACTACATCAATTCCACAATTTTACAGCCAAAAGGTGATAGTTTTATGGTGAAGTTATCTTAATAATGAACATTTACATAGACGAAAGCGTACTACAACATACCTAACTGAGTTCGGCATATCCACTTAACGCAAAATCCGAATCACTGAGGCCGCCCAAAAACTTGGAAAAGTTGCATACCATCTTTGTTACTTCCTTCTCCCTAACTTGCAATAGCTGGTCCTTCATACCAATTGAGGTTGAGCAGATTGAGAATCCCAAATATTATTCTTTTTCAGTAACTAAAAGTACCAAAATGAGGAAGATACTTCCTGTAATTAAATGTAAACATATCAATACAATGAAGACTAAATTTTGCTAGAAGGAAATGTAGAACATAAAGGTTTCCTAATTGTTAACAACCTGCCAATAGACATTCAGAGCATCACATAGCTCAAAGGGGAAGATATTCTGAGAAATACATGGTAAATGGATATGAATTACTCAAAGTATCAAAACGGCAGAAACACCTTTACATGTATTGGCTAACTAAATTTCACGAATGATAGGGTAACATATATTCACAACATCGCAGTGTATATAAGTTAAATCGTTTTCATGTTATTATAGTCTATTTCCTGTAATTGTTTTCCTATAGTTTTTGTTCTGTTTTCTCCCTACTCCAAAATCTATGTACTGTGCAAAAGAAATCAAGAAGCTAAAAAGATTTAAAATTTGTGCCTAAAGTGTTGCAATCACTTGACCTCAACTCTATCCCAAAAGACACAAATATGACAAATAGCAACAAAAGATAGCAGTGGCGTAAATATTGCAACAACTAATTAGAGAATCGATAAAGAGTATACAACCGAACACTACTTCTACTATCGCCAGGTAAAGAGAAGATATGAAATTTTGAAGACAACAGTACTTCGAATCCCATAGGCCACTCTTACACTCAACTTAGCCAACTGGAACTTGACAGAAGGCCAAATATCATAAGAAATCTAAAATTCAAAAGAAAACCCCGAACTAACTATTCAAAACAAAGCGCAAAAGTGAGATATAGTCTCAGAGTTGGCTTCTTGTTGGTTCTTTTGATTCAGTTCTTAATAGTATTTGAAAGTTTTAAAAACCTGTTTAAGATAAATAACACAAAGGGAAATCAAAGACTGCGCCTGAAACTAAAAAGATGAGAGAGAGAAAAAAAGAATAGAAGCAGAACACTTTTATTAATGGTTCAAATTATATATATAAGAGCCTAGAATGAAAAGTAAAAAGTAATAACACACACGGTGTAGCAGTACACTAAACAACTCCTAAATAATAGGAAAGCATGACTAACAACTAATTGACTAAGTCTTACTTAAAACATAGGCAGTAAAATTAAATTTACTGCAGTTCAAAAGAAGATTCCTAACACTCCTCCTTGTTTTGGATACTACAAACTCCAATTTTCTGTTTAAGAAGCTCGAATTTGTTGATTGGTAAAGGCTTAGTAAACAGGTTTGCTAGCTGGTTTTCAGACTTGCAGTAGACTAGAGCACTTCTCCCTTTGCTGCACTTCTCTTAGGAAATAGAACTTGATGTTGAAATGCTTGATCTTCTTGTGAAACACCGGATTGTTTGAGATTTCAATAGCTGCCTGGTTGTCGACAAGAATGATAGTACTTCCCTTCTGTTCCAAATGTAAATCATACATGATCTTTCTCAGCCACAAGACTTGGTTTTCTGCTCCTGTTGCTGCTATGAACTCAGCTACTGCAATGGATTGTGCAATAATTTCCTGTTTCCTAGATGACCATGACAATATTCTTGAACCTAGGCTGAAACAATGGCCACAGGTACTTCTCATATCATCGATCCAGCCCAATCACTATCTGAGAATCCAAGTAACTTGAAGCTTGGACACTTCTCAAACTTTACACCATAGTCAATAGTACCTTTGATATATCTTAATATTCTTTGTGTTACTCTTAAATGCATTTCACTTGCACAATGCATAAAACGAGATAAGAGACTTACAACAAATTAAATATCATGCCTTGTTGCAGTGAGATACATAAGCATACAATCAAGCTTCTATAATAACCTTCATCAACTTTGTCGGCTCTGTCTTCTTTATAGAGCTTCTCTTTTTGATTCATCGCGTGCTCATCGACTTGCATTCCTCCATTTGAAATTTCTTCACAATTTCCTTGGCGTATTTCTTCTGGAAAATGAACACTTCACTTTTGCTTTGCTTCATCTCCATTCCAAGAAAATAGGTCATAAGACCAAGATTTGTCATTTCAATAACTTGCATCATTTCTTCTTTAAACTCCTCAACCGGCCTTGTATTATTTCCTGTTACCAGAAGATCATCAACATAAAGCGACATAATAAGGATATCAGTATCTTTATTTTTTACATACAATGCAAAGTGGATTTAGAGAAGATTTTTTTCAACACCCAAGCTTAACAGATGATTATCTATCCTACTATACCAAGCTCTTGGTTCTTGCTTTAGGCCATACAAAGCCTTTTTTAGCAGATAGACTTTGTCTTCATCACCATGTTTCACAAATCCTGGTGGTTGGTATATATATATTTCCTCCTCCAGTATGCCATTTAAGAAGGTTGATTTGACATCAAGTTGGAACACCTTCCATTCCATTTGTGCTGCTATTGCGAGTAGCCATCTGATTGTGTCTAATCTTGCAATAGGAGAAAAAGTGTCAGAGTAATCAACACCATAAATTTGTGTGTACCCTATAACTACAAGCCTCGCCTTGTATTTGTTGATGGAACTATCTGCATTTAATTTTGTTCTGAAGACCCATCTCACACCAATGACTTTTCTATCTTCAGGTTTGTTGACCAACACCTAAGTTTTATATTTCTCAATCATGAAGATCCTCTCCTCCATTGCTTTCTTCCATTTTGGGTCTTGAAAAGCTTCTACGGGACCAACAGTTTCATAGATGGCGACATTACACCTCTTATAAATATCTGAAAACAACTTTCTCCCCTTGACTAGATGATCATCTTCTTGTTCTTGATGCTAGTGTTATGTTTTTTGTTCTTCAGGAGGGCTGATGTTTGCTTCTAGAGAACATTTTCCCGATTTCTGAGAGTTCGTCCAGTCCCACTATTCATTCTCACTAAAATGAACATCTCTTGTAACTGTCATCTTTCCTGTTTGAGGATGATAGACTTTGTAGGCTTTAGAAACTCCATTGTAACCCACATGGATGCCTATGATTGTCTTCTTGTCAATTTTGTCACGTTTAACCCGAGGATCATGAATAAAACAGACACAGCCAAACACTTTAAGAAAATTTAGTGAAGGATTAAACCTGTACCAAACTTCAAATGGTGTTTTATCATTCAAAGCTTTCGTTGGAAGTCAATTTTGCATAAAAACTGTGGTATTTGCTGCCTCTGCTCAAAATATCTTAGGCAACTCCTTCTCATGCAACGTACATTTGGCCATCTCCATTATCCATCTATTTTTTCTTTCACTAAAACCATTTTGTTCTGGTGTGTATGGTGTTGTAAGTTGATGCACAATGCCGGGCTCCTCACAGAATGAATCAAATTTTGTTGAAGTGTATTCCTTCCCATAATCAGACCTCAAGGCTTGAATCTTACAATTACTTTGATTTTCCACCAATTTCTTGAATTTCCAGAATACACCAACAACTTTTGACTTGAATTTCAAGAAAAAAAATCCAACACATTCTTGTAAAATCGTCAATAAAAAGAGTGTAATAGATGCTGTCTTGTAGTGATGGAGTTCTTTGAGGCCTTGCGACATCAGTGTGAACTAGTTGTAGCTTTTGTGAGGCTCTCTAGGTTGATTTTGGAAATGGCTTTCTGTGTTGCTTACCAAATTGGCAGGCATGACATTCAGTGGAATTTGCTTCCAGATCAGGTAAGCTCTCCACCATCTTCAACTTTTGCATCTTGACAAGCCCTTGATAATGATAGTGCCCTAGTCTCTTATGCCATAACTCAGTGACATTTTCTTTTGCTGAATACAACATCTGCTCTTCCTCAAATGGATCTAATAAGAAACTTTTTCCTCTCATTTTGACTTTAAACAAGTCCTGCCCCGAGGAATCCTTGATTAAGCAATATTTATCTTCAAAATAAAGTTTGAAACCTTTTTCTAAAAATTGACCAACACTTAACAAGTTTCGGTCTAAGTCTGGTATTTAAAGAACATCTGTTACTGTTTTTGTACCTCCTTGTGTCTCAACAACTATAGTTCCCATTCCTTTTACTGGAATGTGACCACCATGGCGTATTCGAACATTTGCAACTCGAGTAGGCTTCAATTCTTTGAAGAGTTCTTTATCATGAGTCATGTGATTTGTGCATCCGTTATCAATCAACCACGACTCGCTAGAAATATTGCTTGCAAAACATGAAGCAATAAAAAGTTGATCCTCCTCCTGTTCATTTACAAATCGAGCATCTACATCCTGCTGCTGAGTTTTGTTCTTTCAAATGATTGTTTCATGCCCAAACTGATTGCACTTACTACACTTAGCTTAAGGCCTTCTCCAACACTTGAAAGGTGCGTGTCTGATCTTGCCGCAATGCTTACAAGGAGGGTAGTTTCCTTTGAAGCTACCTACTTTGTTTTTCTTGTTGCGTGCTGCACCTTCTCCATCTGTTGGTTGGTACTTCTTGTTCTTCTTTTTCTTGTATCGTCCATCACCTTGATGTTTGGTAGGTAAAGCTCCTTCAATAGCTCTTTCTTGTCTCATAACACGCCGTTGCTCTTGTGCTTTAAAGGCACTTAAGAGTTCTATTAGTGTAATACTGGACAAGTCCTTAGAATTTTCTAAGGTTGTAATGGTCGCCTCAAATCTTTCAGGTACCGTTACAAGGATGTTCTCAATGATCCTTGAATCGTTAAAAGTGGAACGCAACAATCTGACGTGATTGGCAATGTTAAGAAGTCGGTCAGTGTATTCCTTTATGGTTTCACTGTCCTTCATCTTTTGTAGCTCAAACTCACGCACCAACTTCAGCACTTGCATCCCTCAAATTCTCTCATCTCCTTCATACTCAGTCTTAAGATAATCCCATACCTCTTTTTCTGACATCAGAGACATGATACGAGTGAAGACAGTGGATGAAACTGCAGCAAATAAACATGCCTTTGCCTTTGATTTCCTAATTTTCCTTTCCTGGTGATTTTTAATTTGCGCCATCGTGGGATTGTTTGGCAAGGGAGCTATGATGTATTCATCTTCTACAGCCTCCCATATATCCAAAGCTTCCAGATATGCCTGCATTCTAACGCCCCAGATTTAATAACTTTCTCCACCAAAAGTTGGTGGTGCCATTGAAGAAAAAGTTGCTTCTCCGTTCATGGTATTCACAAATCTTATTGGCGCCCACACACACAGGTCCCTTAAGAAATAAAGCTCTGATACTAGTTGAAGGTTTTAAAAACCTGTTTAAGCTAAATAATACAAAGGGAAATCAATGACTGTGTGTAAAACAAAAAAGATGAGAGCGAGAGAAAAAGAATAGAAGCTAAAGAAGTAGAATTTTATTAATACTTCATATTAGATATATAAGATCCTAGAATGAAAAGTAAAAATATAATAACACACGATCTAGCAGTTCACTTAACAACTCCTAAAAAATAGGAAAGCATGACTAACAACTAATTCACTAAGTCTTACTTAAAACATAGGCAATAAAATTAAATTTACTGCAGTTCAAAAGCAGATTCCTAACAATAAACAAAGTCTCAATTAAGTAAACTATATATGTTTGTACACTTTATAACAAAATTTTTTACCTGTTCAAGGAGGCAATCCTTAGGTTTGTATTTTCCTAAGAAGTACACTATTTAAAAAATGAAATTTCTCATTCCTTTTTTTATATTAGTTTGCTTATTTATCATTCGACTTCAATTATTTAAATTTACTTTGAAGGAGGAACATTCTTTTTGTGTAAGATTGTCCCTTTATAAGATACTTAAGTGTTTTTATAAAATAGTGAATGAAAACTATGCACCAACAGTTATTTCTAAGAACCTTGTTAATAGAGTCATATAAAAACAGAAAATAAATAACACTTGATATTTTTCATGGAAAAATTCCTTGCTCAAGGGAATTAAAAAAACCACGACCTAGAATATGTGGGATTTCTGGCAACCTCCACTATGCTCAAGGAGTTGTTTTAGATTATTATAATGGATGTAGTAAGAAATCATCTGCCTAAACAATTAAGATTGTTAAATGTCTTGTTGAACAAAGAACCCTTGAAGTTGTTGAACTATGGAAACAAGATATATGTCATGACTCGAGCCTACACCCTGGACAAGGCCAGCACTCGAGAACCAATGTTGACCCCAAAGCGAACCCTCATTCTGACTTACTATAAGTGGAAGACTAATTCATGCGTACAAAAGCATCACAATTAAAGAAATGCTAAATCAACAGTATAATAAACCTCAAAACTATCTGAATATACTAAGTATTAAAGATAAGTTTTAAATAAAACATCTGAAACTGAAAGACTCTCAAAATTGTCTATCTATGAAGCCACTACTATACAAAGTTGAGTATCGGGACAAGACCCACGATTCCTCAAGAGAACTAATAGTAACAACTCATAAAACTGTGTAGTCCTTCGAAAGCAAGGATGTCTCGCTCAAAAGCTGACGAGCGGATGAAGTGATCTCAATTGACTCTTGTTGAGGATCCTAAGAACATATATCTGCATCATTAAAAGATACAGGTCTAATGACATCAGTAAATTGAATGTACGAGTATGTAATATATTTGGATAACAAATAACTGAATGAAAGGACTGCAATAGATATAAGTATATACTCAAGTTAATGTAAAGAAATAAAGAGGTGAAATCATTAAAACTTTTTTAAAAAAAACTTACTCATTTCTAAACTCAACATATTAAGTGATAAAATAAGAATATACTCTGAATTCTATTTCGATGATTCTCTATCTGACAACCATCACTATGAGCTACGTGATGATACAACATAACATCCACAATGTCAAAATTTTCCTATGCCGTGTCGAGGTATAAAACCTATCAAGTAAGTGGATCCACTTAGCAATAAGAGTTCATCTAAAAAGTATGATCATTTACTCAAGTTGGTAGACATGATTTATGAGGATTTTGAGTTGTCTGATAAGTATGATCATTTACCCTTTTGCAACAAGACGAACCTTAAGAGCTTTCACTTTTCTATTCACACCTCTCTTTTTCTTGTAGAACCACTTACAACCAATTCACATTTACGGTGTAATTTAATGGTTTTGTATTAGTCTCTTCGAGAATTCTATTACATGATTCTCCCAAGAGCGTAAAACGTTATGGTTTTCTAATAACTCTCCAACTATGATGACTAGCTACTATAGGATTCGCTACATATTGATCTAAATTATGAACATCCCGAACTACTTCCTTGGAAATTGTAGGTTGCGCGACATTACTCCCACTACTTTATGGTAGTGAGATGTCTCGAGTTTGGTCTTTTGCAAGCTCTTGCCTATTAACATTTCTACCACTACGTGGATGCAATGCTATGTCAACAATTATATTAGGAAGTTGTGTTCATATTTCATTAGTAGTTATTTCTTCGCTTAATTCTTGCAACAAGAGGTTACTTCTAGGAACATAGTTAATTCAATAGTCATGCTCTAAAAACTTTGTATTTGTTGAAATAATTACCTTTTGTTCCTTAGGACAATAAAATAAACCTCCTATCATTCCGTTTGGATATCCAATTAAAATGGATACTTCTGTCCTTGATTCCAACTTATTTGTTTTCCCTTTTAGAGCATGTGTTGGACATCCTCAAATTCGTAGACTAGGCTTGCACCATTCTACAATTCTGATAGGGGTAAAAGGAACAAATTTGGAAGGAACCAAATTCAGAATGTAATTTGCGGTTTGTAAGGCATATCCCCAAAGCTAAAAGGCAAATCTGAATAATTTATCATTGGTCTAACAATTTGCAAAAGAATTATATTTCTTCACTATGCCACACCATTTTGTTGTGGTGTTCCTGGGATAGAATATTGCAAGTAATTCCCAATTCCGGTAAGTACTTAATCAATTATGCAGAAATGTATTCACCACAATGATGAGATTGTAATGTTTGGATATTTTTACCATGTCACTTTTCCGTTTCTATCTTAAATTATTTGAATTATTCAAAGCATTCAGATTTATGGTACAACAAACAAATATATCCATATTTGGAGTAATCATCTGTAAAAATCACAAAACCCTCTCTTGCTTCTACTTCAAAGGACCGCATAAATCAGAATGCATTAATTCTAACTTATTATTAGATCTATTTCCTTTGGAAGGGAATGGACTCTTTCTCACTTTACCTTTTAAACAAGATTCAGGAATTGGTTGTTCCTCCAATTTCAATGAACTCAAAGGTCCATCTGAAATCAACCTTAAAATCCTATTTATATTGATATGACATTGACGTAAGTTCCATAAGTAAGTTTGACTCAATTCCGAAGTACATTTTCTTTTATGAGATATATCAATAGTATTTAATTCAGTTTTTTGTAGCATGTTATGGGAGACCTCAAATACAAACAGATGAAGTATTTTAAGATCACTATGGATGAATTGATCATTGTAGTTAATAAAAACACAATTATTTGGAAACAAAACTTCATAACCATTACCCATTATTTTTTAAACTAGAAGAAAGTTTCTTCTTATCGAAGGTACATAAACAACATCTTTTAAAAGCAGAATTTTAGAGCTACTAAAGGAAAAGTAAATATTTCCTATTGCTAAGACTGGTGTTGGTTCCTCATTGACCTAAAAAACATAGACTTCATCTCACTTAACCGCCACATTTCTTGAAACCCCTACAAAGAAGTGCAGATATGGTTAGTGGCTCCGGAATCTACAACCCATAATTGGGTAGAAATAGTTGCTAAACAAGTTTTAACGATATTTAAACAAGAATTACCTTTGTTCTTCATTTTGTCTTGACATTCAGGGGATTGACTCTTGTGGTGATGAGACTTCTTGCAGTGGAAGAATTTATCTTTGGACTTTGTCACACCACCTTTAGAACCTCTAGGTGTGACAACTTTGTGGGGGCATCTTCTTCTTCTTTTGGGATTTCGCCAGCTTAGAAGATGAAGCAGTAGGTTTGTACACCATGTATCCCACAGAGGGAGGAGCTTGATGAAAGATAATGGACTCTATCACTGTCTGTTCATTCAATAATTTTGCGAGAGACAAATCCATCTTGTTCATGTTATAATTCAAGTAAAATTATTGAAAACTATTCGGAAGAGTTTGTAGGACCATCTCCACGTGATATTCCTTTAATTTTATATGATAATGCTAAGTATCTCCAGCTTATTTTGACAACTAAGCATGTTTATCACATGTTCCCTTACAGATGATCCTTCAACCATTTTGGTGGTCAATAGACCCTTCACGGCAGTCTACTTTGCAACACGATTCTACTCTCCGCACATCTCTTTGTGAGATTTGAGCATATAATAAGCATATGGCATGGACTGATGCTGATGCAGCAAGACATTCACCATTGAGGCAAGAATGCAGCACATTTCCATCTCATTAGCCTTGACCCATTTGTCATAGGCGTTGTTCTCCTCATCAGTAGCATCCGATGGTTTAATGGGGCACTGTTCTGTTAAAACAGATACACTCAAGAAACTGATTTGAAGAATATAAATAGTGTGAACTTATGGAATTCCAGCTGTGTATTAATTTGCAGAAGATCTGAATTTATACAGGGAAAAACCTAACCATTTCCTATCTAGTAGCCACTTACAAAATGGATGTTAAAACTAAATACAAACATGTGCCACTAACAGCCATAAAAGGGGCCACTAACTTCAAAAAGTTGACCAACTAAAGTTGACTAAGACTAGCTAGAAAATAGGAAACACTAAACTGAAATAGTTAAAAAAGAGTAAAAATAATAAGCTGGAAGAAAATGTCAATTTTCAAAGAGTCCTCCTTGGCATTTTTGTGGCAAACCCCAATTCTTTACCTCAGATCTTCAAATCTTTCCTTTGGTAATGACCTACTAAAAATTCCAGCTAGCTAGTTCTCAGATGAAAAATGAATAATGACTTCATAAGTGGAACACCTCGGAAACCAGACTTAGAAAATGCAACAGAAAATCACCTGATCTAGTGAACCAAGGCAGGGTTCACGGACCGTGAGAGGGAACACGGTCCATTGACCTGCCCGAGGACTTAGCCCCTTCCCAGTAGAGGTGGACCACGGGACCCTTCACGGGCCGTGGACAACCTCACGGACCTTACTGGCACTCTTGGTCGCCAGGCAGAGACCACTTAGACCAAACGTCAGACCAAGGGACCCTTCACGGGTCGTGGTCTTAACAACGGGCTGTAATGGCGCCCGTGAAAGGCCAACCCTCGACAAGTAGCTACTGGACCAGGACCATGACCAACCTTAGGGTCCATTGTCCATTTGATGTTCCGTGAGAAGGGTCGTGGTTAGCTGAATCAAATTTTTAAGTAGGGTCATTTTGGTCTTTTCCCCTATGCATTGGGCACCTAAACTACGTCATTTAATCCTTAAACTACGTGGTTTTGGTCAGCTTTAGTCTAATAACTTAATCAGAATTTACCCTAATCAATCATTCACCAAAATCAAGCGAAACTTAGAGCAAATTAAAGAGAGAAGTCGAGCAGCCCTCCAAGGAAACGTAACAAGGTTTTCATCAGTTCCAGCCGTGAAATCAAAAGATTTCTCAATGAATTTCGTCAATAGGTATGTGGGATTTTACTAGTTGGTTTCTTTCACCCATTATGTCCTTAAAATTCAATCAGATTCTTGATTACCTCCATATTATCTAAACCTAGGGTTTCTAGAATTTCAGTAGATTATTATGAATTAGTTATTTTAATGTTCCTAATCAGATTATCATGTAATAGTATCGTTTTTGCCTAGATTCATGCATGAACTCAGAACCCTAGTTATGTTGTTCTTTAGTCCATGAATTACATTAGCTAGGATAGATAAACAAATATACATGCCCCAGTTTTCAAATGTTTCATTATCAGGTATACATGTTGCATTTTCGAATTTGCATGTCAGATTATTAAGCTATCCAAATTGATGATTGAGTTTTTCGGAAAGTGTAACCTATGAAGAGGGTGATGAGATTTAGCAAGAAAGAGAAGCTCAGTCCTACATATGTAGGCTGTTACAAAATTTTGAAAAGAGTTGGTAAAGTGTCTTTTGAGTTAGAGTTTCCAGCAGAACTAGCAGCGGTGCATCCAGTCTTTCACATTTCGTTGTTGAAGAAATGTGTGGGTGCTCCAGCATCCATAGTACCAATGGAAAGTGTTTTTGTGAAGGATAGTATCACTTATGAGGATGTGCTAGTTGAGATTCTTAATTGTCAGGTTCGAAGGTTGAGAAACAAAGAAGCCGCTTTAGTTATGCTTTTGTGGAAGAGTCAGTGCGTAGAGGGAGATACTTGGGAAGCAAAAGCAGCCATGAAGGCTAAGTATCCTTATCTCTTTCCTTCCGATTCCATTCCAACTTGAGGTAATAGTTCTTCTCCAGTCTTTCAATTACTCATGCGTAAGTTAGTCTTAGTCTCATATTCCTCCAGTTATACTTGTATTTTCAGCATATTTGCATGTTCTTGGAACTTAGTTCAGTCAGATTTCAGTTTCCAGTATTTAGTGGTAGGGTTTGCAACTCTGTCCCTCCATATTCATCTAGTTTAGTCTTTATTTGAGGACGAATGTTCCCAAGGGGGAGATAATGTAACACCCCATATTCTAGACAGACCAGAAATGCAGATTCCAGAAGTTGCAGGGGCCACCTACGGACCGTAGGTGGGGTCCGTGGTTGTCCACCTGCAGCTCCCTTGCCAAAACCCCAGAATTTTTCAGCCAAGTCTTGACCCATGCCAGGACCTACAAACTGTAGGTGGAAGCACAGCCCATGGACCAGGTTCATAGTTCAGACTCCCTAGAACCCCAGGAATATTCAGCTAAGTCTAGAAGAACACCAGGATCTACAAACCATACGTAGAACCAAGGTTCGTGGTTCAAATCACCTAGATCCCAGCCTATGAAGCCCGGGATGGACCATAGGTGGGACCACGGTCCATAGACCACGTATGTCAGTTGGCCTGGACAACTTTTTAGTCAGGGGTTGTTTAGTCTTTTCCCTATGTGATGGTCACCTAAACTACGTTGTTTTAGTTAGTTTTAGCCTAGTAACTTAATTAGAACTTACCCTAGTCAACTCATTCTCCAAAATTCATCCAAGTTGAAAGAAAAGAAGGAGAAATAGTCGACCAACCTTCTCCAAGAATGCAACAAGGTTTCCTCCAATTCCAACCCCAAAATAGAAATATTTCTCTGTGAAATTCATCACCATGTATGTGGGATTTTACTAGTGGGTTCCTTTCACCCATTTGGTCCCTAGAATTTACTCAGATTCTTTATTCGCTTAATTATGTTTAGGGTTTCTAGAACTTCATAATATTGTTGTGATTTAGCTGTTAAATTAAACCTAATCAGAATATTCCATTTTTGTAACTATGTTGCTCAATCCTTGCATGAAACTCAGAACCCTAGTTGTGTAGATTCGTTTAGTTCATGAATTACATTTGCTAGGTCAGGTTATATAGTTATACACAAATGTTTCATAATCAATACTTAATGTTTCATTTTCAGTTAGCATGTCAAAATATTGAGCTATCTAGTTATTTCAGTTATGTTGTATTTTATATATTCTATTGGGAGCCAGCTTGATACCGAGTCGAACTAGGGTTAATAACCATCATAGTCCCAGAACTACGTGCCCCAATAGGTTAAGTTCCGTTTCTGGGAATTATTCGTAGTGATCACGCCAGTCATGCCTCTATACCCTTGGGAAGGTATATTGGGTCCTCTTGATGGGGCATATATGTTGGACTCCACATTTAGCTCATGTGGTTTTATTACGGTTATAAGTAGCTCCCATAGACAGATTCTAGTGTATTGACCAGGTTATCAGTTATAGTTCAGTATTCAGTTTCAGTATGTTATAAACTTTGTCCCTACATTTAGTTAGTTCATATCCAGCATGTTCAGAATATTTATCATGTTCAAATTATATAATTGCTTAATCACTTTTGTTTAGTTATATGTTTTATTTAGATTTATTCTATCCTACATGCTCAGTACCTTTCAAGTACTGACACATACTCTTCGCTACATCATCTCGTGATGTAGCTTCAGGTCCTCAACATTCAAATCACGCTTAGATCGGTTCCTGATCTCAAGTTCAACAGTGGTGAGTCCTCATTTTTCGAGGACGATTGCCATGTTAACTTTCTATTTTTAGTCTTTCAGTTTCAATTTTGCTAGAAGTTAGCTGAGGGTATGTACCAGCAGCTCTAGTCAGTTAAAGGCTTTTATTTAGACATAGTTAGATTCAGTTTTAGTTTTATTTTGACCTTCAAGATGTTTTTAAACTCTCAGTTTTTATATATCCAGATAGTATTGGGTATTCCCCATCATTTCAGTTCATTTTATGTTTTAAGCTTCTGCACAGTATTTCTTGTTTCAATTTATTTTAGTATGCTTATTATATGACAACAGGGTTAGCTTGGGGTCACCAGTGATCATAGGTCCCATGTCCACGTCTTTGTGGTAGCCTCCGAGCGTCACATTTGCTCTTGATTTGCAGACCTTGGATATGTGCCCCGTCTACTTACAATTTTCGCATATATCATCTACTCTCCACCAACAGTACTTCTCCAGATGTGTAGTTCTATTAGAATGTTTGCACGGAGGAAACTTCTGCTTCACACTATTGCTTTCCTTTACCATATATATGATTTTGTATAGAGAAAGCTCCTTCATTGAGCTTGTCCCTTCTCATAGTTCTTCTTTTCTCTCATGCCTGAAGAGCACTTATTAGTTCACCTAATGAAAGTTTGCCCAGGTCCTTGGATTCTTCATGAGAGGAAATCTTAGATTCAAACCTCTCATGAGAGTCACAAGAACTTTCTCCACAATTCATTTTTTTGTATATTTTTCACCAAGAAGTCAAATGTTATTAACAATTCAGGAGATTCAATTAGCATACTTACTGATTGTTTCATCCTCCTGCAGATTCAAGGAATCAAACTCTCTTTTCAGGTTACCACTTGCATTTGATGTGTTCTATCGCTGCCTTGATATACTTCTTTCCACCTATCCCAAAGCCTATTTTGCTAGTTTGCAAGCCATCATTCTGAAAAACACAAATTTGCCACAACATTCTACATAAGCGACTTGGCTTTAGATTTCTTTGTCTTCTCTTCGTTGTTGGATTTGATTTAAACCAAGGTACAGTTTGTTGGTAGAGCATCAAGTGGTTATCTTCCGTCACAGTTTCCCAGAGTTCATAAGCTTGTAGAAAAGCTTGCATCTTCACACACTAAATTTGGTAATTTTCACTGGTGAAAGTAAATGTGGATTTAAAGGTAGATTGTTGGATGCCATTTGTGTTGTAGGTTGAAACTTTTTGGTCCTATAAGATCAACTAGAGGCTCTGATGCCACTGTTAAAACAGTTTTACTCAAGAAACTAATGTTATAAAAATAGAGTGAACTTATGGAATTCTAGTTGTGTATTAATTTGCAGAAGATCTGAAGTTATACAAGGAAAAACCTAATCATTTTCTATCTAGTAGTAACTTACAAAGTGGATGTTATAACTAAATAAGAATATGTGCCACTAGCAGCCATAAAAGGGGCCACTAACTTCAGAAAGTTGAGCAACTAAAGTTGACTAAGTCTCGCTAGAAAATAGGAAGCACTAAACTGAAATAAGTAAAAAAATAAACTGGAAAAAATGCCAATTGTCTAACATCTTCAACCAACAAATATTTTAAACCCTAGGATTTAAGAACAATATCAAGGTTTCATTTCCGGTCCACATAATTAGGACCTTCCATTTTGTTTTGGTTCAAGAAAGAGGATAGGGAATTGAAGTGAGTTATAGTCAATCTGAGTGATATTTAAAACATATCTTTAGGAACAGATGCTTTTCTTTTTATTTTTTTAATAAAACAAGACATATAATCATGCTAAAGAATAGTTAGAGTCGATAGGGAAACATAACTATTCAAGCAATCATAAAAGCAAGTTCATATGGTGTACCACATAAATAGGACAAGTCCAACTCAGTTAAAGAGTAATCTTGAATTTTAGTCAAGTATATATATTTTCTCTTGTACATTGATTCAACATACAACTTAGTTGGAAATTTAAAACAAGTCATCAAATCAAAAGACAAACATCAAAGTATCTAAATATACACATTTATCCTATGGGAAAGAAGACCTATGTAAACATATAATCTCAAATATTAACTTTGAAAATCATTTATTTGTATTTGGGAAGAACCCTTACAACTCTGCAGTAAAAATAATTTTTTCAAGCTTTTGAATTTTTTTTAAAATAAAAAATAGCCAAAAACCCATAAAAACAACTCTGAATGACCAAAAAAGGGCATTGATCACAACGAAGTTGTGTGTATTGTTCACTGGGTCATATTCGATAAACCAACCAAATTTCAGGTCATTCGGATTATATTTGAAAAAACTGACTAGTAGACCAACCAAAATAAGCCATTCGGCCAGGCGCAGGCCAGGAAGGCATGCCATCAGCACCCAAACGCATGCCATCAGGCCAAGCCACGGCCAGGACAAGGTAGGGCCAAGTCAAGGCCAAGGAGAGGCCTGTAGAACCCAAGTCCATGGCAGCCAACCATGCAATCAGCGCCCATGCCTTTGTCGGTCAGCCATGCCATCAAACCAGGAAAAGGCAAGGCCATCGCAATGCCAGGCCAAACGATGGCAAGGCCAGGCCAGGCGCTGTCACTGCCAAGGCAAGCGATGGCCAGGCCACAACCAACAATGGCAAGGTGACGTCCACGCATTGTTCCAATTTTTTCCAGTTATTCTGATAATTTACCAGAGTCTCCAATCAATATTTCCAAAAACTATAAAAATCATTCTTTTGAACTTTTTTTTGAATCCATATAACCCAAAGATACAAATCATGGATAATTATAAAATATAAAACGCCCGATTCATCATAATAAATTATATATTTGAATCTTTACAAAAATCTCAATAGAAAAAATCAATATTGCCATACGAATTATTAACAAACATTGTACAGTTATTATCATCAGTATATGACTCAAAAATTACAGAGTTGTGTAAACAGGCTACCATTCAACGAATTGAATCAATAACATGATTTATACAGACAAATAATTAAACATATAAGTCTACAAATAATAAAAATCCTATTACATCATTAGTTATATGTATGAAGACTCATGATACCAACTGTTTGAATATGCACCGTAGAAGCAATATTCAAGATCACGATTTTACATTACAACTAAGAAACATAAACTGAAATTTATGGAAGATCACTAACCTATTGAAGCTTCTGCACAAATCGCTTAATATATATATATATATATA
>JAJOOP010001262.1:0-19859 GCA_029582705.1 Solanum chacoense | reverse complement strand
TTGGTACAATGACTTTCAGGTTCTAGGGGTTGTTCTTCCGCATTAGTTTGGTTAGTTGTTTGTTAAAACCTTGGAGTTTATGGGTACTCCATTTTTATAGTCATTTAAACCTGCTTTCGTATCTTTAAATGTCTTAGTTTTCATAAAATTTATTTGTTTGTGTTGTAATAATGGTTCTCCCACCGGAGGATTTGTGTGGGTGTCAATCACAACGGTCTGGGTCGTGACACTAATATTTCTTAAGTAGCTATTCATTTATTCTTGTAATTTTATTAGCTTATATTTTTTATTATAATTGTTATATATATATATATATATATATATATATTTACTTTCAAAAAAAAAAACTAAACTACCCATTTTCCTCCTACTTTCGCCCCTCACCTCACAACTCCCTCACCACTGCTACTACTACACACACGACACACACACCCTACACAGATACATACTACATATACTAGAACCTATCTGCAAAAAAAGAAGAGGAAGGATATACACTAAAAGAAAAACGCACACGCAGGAAACAAAGAAAAAACATTTTGTCATTCGTTTCAAACAACAACACAAAACAACCAACACGTACAACTAAAAAAAGAAAAATAAAAGTTGAGTTCGAGGTTTGCTTTCGTGGTTTCAAGTCTGTAGTTTTTTATTGTGATTTTTTTTCTTCTCGTGAATTAATTTTCACAAAAGGTAACATTCTGTTTTTATTGTATGATTTGATTTCATAATTATATAAGATGTGATTCCAATATTACGGAGTTGCTCAAATTTATGTGTGTCTAATTTTTGGGTCTGCCGAAGTAAACAAGTAACTACCTTTAATTTGGTTTTTAGAAGGTACAAATAAGCCAGAGAATGAGTACCAACAACACGGTACCCAACAAGCAACCTAGAAAACAAGGCATCTAGCTAGAAAATGAATACCCCTTACACTCCAACCGAACTGCCTCAAACTACAACGGAACAAAGTTCGAGTCTGGTTAAGTTTATGTAAGAATAGGTTGATAAACATTTTTTTTAACATTTAACTTGTATAACATCTCAAAAGGGACATAAGTTCAAAATAAATTCAATATATTTTTGGAACTTCTTTTAAATATTAAGCAGTTTTTTGGGGAAAAAAATTAGTTGGTTGATGTTAATGTAATGGTCTTTAATTTGATGGTCAATTGAGTTTTGGACTTCTTGCATTGTACGGGTGACAAAAACAGTTTCAACAAAAACGGTGGCATGTATATATATAATGCAATGTATATATCGATATTATATAAATAGTGTATAATATGTACAAAATAATGTATAATTATGTCATCAGACACGCGTATATATTTATATACATTATTTATACATTGCAAGATTATTTTTCTTAACAATCTTTTTTTCGACCAACTCTAATTTTCTCTAAATAGTTCCAAAATATAGATATGATCTCTCTCAACGTTTCAAATCTTTTAATATAAGGAAAAAGCTCAAAATACTCTTCAACTTTCATTTATTAGTTAACTTTATCCTTATCGTTAAAATAAAGTTATTCATGCACTCGTCGTTTACAAAGTTAACACATATACCCCTTATTTGGACGGAATCTCCCAAATTGATTTCAATTGCCCAATTTCAATCAAAATTATCCGTTTAAAATGAATTTTCAACTAACCCGACCCCCAACTCATTAAATTAAAATTCAAATCAAATTAGATCCAAAAGTCTACCACCGTTATAAGAACCCAAATATAATTTTCAAGTTTATCTAAATGAAGAACTATCTTTCATTATTTTTTATCGATTGTGCCACCATGCAAAGAATATCCAAAGTCCACTTCTGTTCTTGTATGACAATTAAGTCATTCAAGATTATCATCTCCGAGGATTCGAACAACAAAGAAGAAAATTCAAGTTTTTTTTAATCAAGAATGGGGTATCAGAAAATCTCATAAATGGCGGTGTTGATCTATTTCTTCACGCATCCTGCAACATTGGACAACATTGTCATGGACCAGATCTAAATAACTCTCTCAAAGAAATTCACCCCCAAAATATGGAATCCTTCACCAAATTATTCAAATTTCATACATAAACTCTCCGAGAAGTTTCCAATCTTTTGCAATAATATTCACCCAAAATGGAGCTCATTTGCGGCAATTCAATTTTTTAAATTTGACCTTTTATTGAATTCCAATGGAAGATTGTATTTTTTAAATTGATCATCTCCAAATCAATGGATAACCATGAAATGATATCAACAACTAAAGTAAATCAAAAGAGAATCCATTCACAACAAATTTATAACTCGCGACTTTCAATTTTTCAAATCAAATTTGAGTTTTTTTTTCCTTTTCTTTTTTGAAATGGTGGAATAACTAGTTATTCAAACTTCAACTGCAATTGAAGAAGAAGAAAACACTTCAACTCCAATTCAATTGCTATCCATGAAAATAGTTGGAAATCATTGCAATTCTCTTCAAAATTCAATCCAATTCAATGTCAATATATTAAACATATTGTTGGTCATCTTGAAGGTTTAATTTGGTATTAGCGAAATAAAGGGTTGTATACATGCGGTATACAACACTATATGCAGAATATACAGCAATATACAACAATTGTATACGTTGTATAATGGTAGTAAAAATTTGCCAAAAGCCCACCTATTTGGCAATTATTTTGTTAGTTTTTTGGACATATTGAAATTGGGTCAAAGGCCTAAAAAAATATTAGTTTTCTTGTTAGTGTAGGAAAGGAAAACGTGTCAAAGTCCCAAATACAACAGTTCAATGGGCTAAGCACCAGATTTTGAGGGAGAATGGATTAAAACCCATCTGTTTTGTGCATTTTAGTTTTTTAGGACAAGTATAAATGGGCCAAAGGCCCAAAATTCAAAAAAGTACTAGCCTAGGCAGATTGATACAAGACTTGGGCCCAAAATCTCTCTCTGTCATATTTTTAAATTGTTTAAATATTACTTGTTTATTTGTTAATAAATCTTAAGGTTTAGCCTAATTCAATTCCTCCGACAAATTAGTCATTCGTATAATTTATTTTAAAACCCCTTTTTTAGAAATTAAATACTAATCTTTTTTTATATATTTTATTTTTCTCATATATAGGTTTAATTAACTAGTCATATTTAAAGATGAAATTATTGTTTCCTTAAATTTATTTAAATATAAAAGTTATTTATTGCCTTAAAGCAACCAAGCATGCCTACTGCGTTTAAAAATTGATTTTCTGTTTTGAACCTTTTGAAAATCAAAGTTTAATTGATTTTACTTAAAAATTAAGTGGCGGGTCCTTTCTAAATATAAAATGAACTTTTAGAATAAAAAAGATGGCGACTCCACTGGGAATTTGAATAAGTTCTAACCTTAAATTTTGATTTACTTGGTTATATTGTATAATTGTTTGACCTGTTTAAATTGTTGTTATAATTGTTGCACTTTATGGCATCAAATTCCACCAAACAAGAATAGTATGCATTAGAAAAATGACGGTTACGTGGTTATCCACGAATGTCCCTTCAGAAAAGAACCATCTAACTTTCGAAGTAATAGAGGAATAGTTGGCATGGTCATCCAACGTCGTTTTTTAGGTTCACCCTTTATTTTGTCCAACTCGGGTAACCAAGTTTTGTTTCAAAAACCAACTCTAATTCACCTAGCATAGAGCAAAATCAAAATCATAATTCAAGCATTAGCTTAAGACGGCTTAATACCCAAGGTGTATTAAGTTCATTAGTAAACCATCAAAAGCATGTCTAAGGTCCACGACCTCACGGCATATCATTTGTATGACAATTGAAAGATGTCTATGTAGTAAACCTAATTATTACCTCTGGGGGAGG
The DNA here is from genome assembly GCA_029582705.1 of Solanum chacoense. Lineage (NCBI taxonomy): Eukaryota > Viridiplantae > Streptophyta > Magnoliopsida > Solanales > Solanaceae > Solanum > Solanum chacoense. The sequence goes on along the minus strand of JAJOOP010001262.1, from coordinate 16,018 downwards.
CTTAAATGTGATTTGAATTCTAGGTATGACTCGCCTTCCCAAATTCAACATGGTTGTAGATGCACCTCCAAGCTTAAAATGTGATTTCACAATCTCAACAAATTCTACAAAAGAGAGATTAATAAGCATATTAGGGCATTGACCGAACTCCTAGGTATGACTGGTTGGGCCGAGTAGATTGAAGTCCTAACTGGATATTGGGACAACGAAAAGATGGTACTTCACTTTGGGACAATGGAAATCACTCCGACAATTGAAGAAATCCGAAATGACATAGATACCACTGGCATGGGGATAGAGATGATCCAGGAAAGAGGAAAATATTTTGATTTCTTACTAGCCGACCGGTGAAGACAAATCATAAAGTATCTCAATTTGAAATCCTAACACGCCCACTGGGTACATGGATCAAGCATCGCTTTCAGATACCTTTGTGATCAATTTGGGCATACAGACAATTATAGAACATTTAACCACAAGTTCAAATCATATCGAGAATGGGACGCAACACGACCTTAAGCGCTTTTTATCGCATTGTTAGGAACTTTGCTATTCTCTCAAGATTCGAGTCATTCGATCAATACTCAGAGAGTCATGCTCGCTACCACTTTTATTAATAGATACAAAAATCAAGGAGAAGTGAAATATTATCTCAATACACCCGTCATCTTATCTGATATGTATCGTGCTTTAGGATGATGCAAAATTGGACACAATTATTTTCAATGGTGCAAACTTCATCTCCAGTGGTGGATAATGAGTCATTTATTGAAGGTACATAGGACTTAAAAGCTTTATGTTCTAAACGAATACAATGCTCTCATGCATCTTAACAAAATGTTATATAAGGGAAATCCTGACAATAGGAGAACAAAGATAGGATAAGCTCATTTTTTTTTCTAGATTAGGAAAAGACAACATCCAGTGGATGTTCGACCGATTTATCTCAAAGAAGGTCGTGACTCGAGATTGTAAATAGGTATTCCTAACTCATACAGGTATTTGAGGCATCCACACCTACACTCCTATCCAAGTCTTAAGGTAATTTGGGAGAACCAAATCATACCCCTAAATGAGAATGGTAGCTTATATGTGTTCGATCATGGGGATGACAGAGTCCCGAACACTAGAGATATGCTACGGAAGTGGAAAAACACTCTAAGTCTAGGGAAATAAACCCTTGTTGAGGACCGATTTAATGTGGGTTACGTAGAGAATTACAAGGCTTGGTTGAAATGGGATTTACAAGGCCTTTCCTTTTCAGTCGCAAATATTTATCGCAGCCTAGAAGCCAAAGAGTCTGCGTCAAGAATAGAATTGGGGTGAGTAAAAAATGAAGCACGGGAAATGCATGATGAATTCCTTCGAAAGCAAGAGAAAGATAAACACACCATATAGGGCTTGACTTAAGAATTAGAGAGTCTAAAAAGCAATCTGGGAGAACTCGACTCTTGAATGGAAGGATGGAAAGAGGGCACGAGGTTCAAAAACAATGAAAAGAAAGGGCGCATATATGACTAGTACTGGTTGACGGCTCAGTACAAGCTTCGTCACACCTTGGGGTAGAGCAAGAGAAACATATCAGAAGTAGGACCATTGGGAGCCTCTTAGTAGATTTTTCCCCTGCGTGGGTTTTTCCTTATGTATTTGCAGTTATTTGCTCCTGCGTAGGCTTGCTTTTTTTTGTATTTCAGTTTTATGTACTTTTCTTAAATGACCCTTGCGTGGGCATTTTCTTTTGTATTTTTCCTTATCCCCAGAATATTCCCCATTTTATTTTCGCTTTTTTGGAACCTTATTTATATGCAAAATTTGTTTTGGGGTAATGAAATGGTTTTAATTCTACACATACATCTTTCAAATTCGCTAGGCCTACCTTTGGCATAAAAGGGTTCCCTACTTGTTTAGAATGCGTAATATTTATTTGTGTGTTTAAACTATTTATGTGACTATGTTGCTTTGAAAGAGGACATTTTAGCCCACCCCTTTTTGATTTTTTTCTGAAAATCCCCACAAATACGAAATGCAAGTCACTAGTTTGACCAAAATACTCTTTGAGTCTTGAGTTTCTCAGTTAAAACCGATTTCTGTTACCAAATCCTAAAAACCTACCCTACCATCTCATGAAAGTTGAATCTATTGCTAAGATGGACAGAAATTAGGATGCTAAGGTTGAACAGACTAAAGAAGAATTGATGTTGAAACTGCACCGGCTCAATCAAAAGATTCGAGAAACAGAGGAAAAAACAATAGAGGTGGACTTTGCCACTACAGTGGCACTAGCTAAAAGTGTTGCAATAGACATGAAGATTAAGATAACAAAGAGAAAATTGGCTATGGTCGACGAAGAGATAACCATAACTTTGAAAAAGAAGGAGGACAAAGCACTCGAGATCAAGAAGTTGCGTGAAGAATACCCTTTCCTCGTAAAAGAGGTTAATGTCACTGTTCCTGAAGACATTAAGCTTGATGTTGCTGAGGAAAAACCTAAGAGAGAAATTGATGATGCGACCCTTTTCTTAGGGTGACTTAAAAAAGGGAATGAAAAGATCACCCTCCAAGTGTACTCTTAGGATTATAACTTGGGCACCAAAGTCGTTTCATGTGCCCTCATTTATTAAACTCTTCAGGCAATAGGCACCATACATCCCATCAAAGGATCAACTTCCAAGGTTTAACCCGAAGACGCGCATAACAAGTGTGCCTACCATCAGAACCAGAAAGGGCACACCACAGATGAATGCATGGACTTAAGGATTGTGATTCATGACTTAATCAGTAGTGGGAGAATCAATTGTATCTGGGTGGCCCACACTGTCCTTACTTGTGATCAACCGGAGCCCAGTATGTTGGTCACCGGGAATACTTTGATTTTTCTTCACAACTTCACGACTTTTAAGGACTCGTAGCTGAGCATATACCTTAAGTTGGTTCAAGGCGGGATCTTGACCCCTGCCAAAGAGAAGGCAAGAATGACCTTTGCCTTTGGAAGTGAAACCGCTAAAACATGCCCTTATCATAGCACCAAGGATCACAACATTGAAAAATATCTCATATTCCGTTATGATATGGAGTCACTGATCAACAAAGGAAGAATCTAGATCAAATACCCTCCCCGTTATTGTTCAGACAAAGAGAACTTGGCAAACCAGAAGAAGAAGAAGCCTTAAGAAGGCGTAGATTATCCTTCTAGGAATTTTCATTATTGCATGTTTTCAGTTTTATTGTAATAAAACAGTAAATGAATGAAAAACCCAAATCATCCTTGTACGAGTCGAACTACAAAGGGCCTGATTTCTCCTTCATGAGATACGTAAGCAGCCTTTCAAGGCCTGACCCCTATCTTTTAAAAAAATTTGTTCCCCCTTCATTCTACAAGGAAATAATGAGTTCACGTCGACAAATGTCGAAAGATGCAACAAGAATACCCTAGCTCAGCGCAAGTCAAACTTCCTAATTCACTAGTCTCAAAATAAAATGAGCGAATTCCTGCTTATTTAAATCAGATCCCGTTATTCGTGGTTAATACGTATTCAAACAGAGCAACTTTTATGTACTTATATATTTTTTTTGTGATATTTTGCATCATGTGTCATGAACTAAAACTAACAAATTTGCCTTTGAGTTTTTTTTCTTTTACAGGCACTTAGAACTGATCTGTGCTGGTAAGCTGGCTGAGCATCCTTACTTTACGAGATTCAAAGCTCCTAAAGATTCCTTCCCTGATCGAAATCCACTAAAAGTAAAAGCAATAATGGTTGACAATCGTGAAGAGATTGGCCTGACTAAAGTTATTGTAGTTTAGCCTTCTTCCATAGAACTAAACGAGTTAATTGTACAATTAATGCAACATATTATCGATAAAGGGTTGAGATGCAGAGAAAGTAAGATTTGCCAAATCTAATTTTCATTGTCAACACTTCAGGCAATGGAAGGCCTCTACTCTACTTTCCTCCTTCGAATTCAAACGTGAAACATGTCCTGAACCCACCCTCCAACCCTGTTCAAAATCCCTCCACCATTGACTTAACTACCCCAAATCCCCCTCACGCCACCGCTTCTTATCAAACAATGCCTCTTTCTCAAAAATGCCAACCCTCAAACCTTCCCTCCCCCTCAAAACCAAATTGCGAACAATGCTCTGACTTTTCCCCATCCTCTAAACCAAAATACAAATCCTCAAGCAATACCTTAGATATACCAAGCCTCTCAAAACACCAAAACTCTTTCGGTGCTCAACCCTTGCTTCCAAAAACTACTTTCCAAATCCCAATCCACAATAAACCTTATGCTAATTGTTCAGAACTCGATCTTTACAATGAGCAGTAAAAAGAGTGAAGGGCTAAGGAAGAAGTGACCAAGCAGAATATAAAGGAAGAGATCAGAAAATCTATGAAGGAGTTGCATTATACTCTTGAGGTCGCTGGATTGAATTATGAAGATTTATGTATCCATCCAAATTTGGACCTTCTAGAAAGGTTCAAGGCCGAAGTTCAACACTTTTGGAGGAATTGGTAACCCTTTGGCTCATATGAGAGTCTACTGTGACTAACTCTAAGAGTTGGAAATAATGAAGCCTTGTTAATTCAGCTCACTAGCCAAAGTTTAAGTGGGGAAGCATTGGAATAGTTTACTTTCCAAAAAATGAAGCAATGGTCTAGCTGGAATGCGTTGGCTAAAGATTTTGTCGAACGATTCACCTACAATGTAGAGATCGTTCCTGATTGGTACTTTTTATAGAAGATCAGACAGAAGTCAGTTGAGAGTTACCATGAGTATGCATATAAATGGAGAAAGGAAGCAGTTAAGGTTAGATCTCCCACGTCAGAAAAAAAATCGTTGAAGTATTTGTACATATTCAAGAGCCAGAATATTGCGACAGAATAATGTTTCTCATTGGAGTAAATTCGCAGAAATAGTCTAAGTAGGTGAGACTATCAAGGATGGGCTAAGGACCAAGAATATTGCCAATGTCTCTGCCTCAGTCAGATCTTCTAGATTACTGAAAAAGAAGAGAGAAGATGTGTCTTTTGTTTCCTATATGTCCGGAGGAAGAAAACATGCCAGAAAATCTTCGCCTTATGGAGGCTATCCCCGACCTCTACAAAATTCATATTCGATTTGATATGCTCAATCCGGTCACCAGACTCCACCTCCCCGTTACCAAAGTACCCCTCCCAATATCTAAACCCCACCTACATATTATCAAAATACCCCACCAAATTACCAAGCTCCACAGCCAAACTACCAAACCCATTCATACCCAAGGTTTCAAACACACGCACCTCCCCACCAAAACACTCAGGGCTATCGTTAAGTACCTCCCCCTCAACATAGCAATTATGATCCCTCCTCCCCCTCCCCTTTCGTCCATGCTTTAAAAAGAAGCCTGTTAAAAATTTTACTCCTCTTGTTGAAATCCGAACAAAATTGTTTGAACAATTGACTATGAAATGCATAATTCATCCGATAGGTCCTAAACCAATTGATACGAGCTCTAGATTTTTTAGAGTCGATCGAACATGTGTGTATCATTCTAATAGCGTTGGGCACAGTACTGAGGACTATATTAATTTGAAGCATAAGATCCAAGACTTGATAGACCAGAAAGTGGTCACTCTCTATACTATTGTACCCAATATCAACAGTAATCTTTTGCCAAATCATGGAGGCATCGTTATCAATATGATAGAGACGAAAGACGATTGGTGTGAAACCAAGTCAACAATCCCATACAATGCAGATGGCCTCGAGAAAGTTGTGGCTTCATTGAATTACACATGATAGGTCAGATATTTCAGTTATTCAGTTATACATGCATCAGTTATTAATGCATCAATATCAATTTAATAGTTGCATTCTCAGTTTGCATATTCAGTTTAAGCTATCCAGTAACTTACAAAAATTCAGTCATAATGTGTTAATTACTTAATCCATTGGGAGTAGCATAATATCGAGTTGGACTAAGGCTCAGCATACCCAAATAGTCCCAGAACTACTAGCCACGTAGGTTGTAAGTCCCCTCCGTGGGCATTATTTTAGTGATCACGCCAGCATGCCTCTATACCTCTGGCAAGGTATATTGGGTTCTCTCGATGAGGTGTATACATCCAACTCCACATTTAGCTCATGTGATTTTATTATCCATTACTAGTAGCTCCCACAGTTTAGTCAGACTCCATTGCATTAACCATGTTTCAGTATTCAGTCTCAACATGTTATAACTTGGTCATTACATTCAGATTAGTCATGTTCAGTATTTCAGCATCTATATCATGTTCAAATTATTTCATTGCTTTGTTCAGTTATATGTTATTTCAGCTTTACTATATCCTGTATGTTCAGTACCTTTCAAGTACTAACGCATACGTGCGCTACATCTTCTTGTGATGTAGGTTCGAGCTCTCAGCATCCAGATCACGCTTAGATCGGTTCCTGATCTTCAGTCCAGCAGAATCAGTGGTGAGTCCTCATTCTCCAAGGATAATAGTCATGAGTTTCTTTTCAGTATTTTTAGTCCTTTAGTTTCTGTTTTGCTAGACTTAGTTGGGGCATGTCCCAACATTTTTAGTCAGTTTAGAGGCTATTTTCCGACATAGTAGAATTCAGCTTGGTTATGAGTTAATATTTTTCCTTCTATTAAACTCATCAGTTTTCATTCATCTCAGTTATAGTATATGGGTATTCCCTATATTTTCATTTTTTTTATGATTATAGCTTTCGCATAATTTTTATTATTCAGTTTATCTTTAGTAGACTCATGATTATGCCAACAGGGTTAGCTTGGGGTCACTTGTGATCCTAGGTCCCATGTTCGCGTCCAGGAGGTAGTCTCAGGGTGTGACAGCACTGGCTCAAATATCTATATGGGCCTTGTTGATAAGTTCACAACTGCACAGACAAGCCTTGATGAAGGCTTTAGACAACACTTATGTTCTCGTGGAAATAAATAATGGTAATCAGACAGCTATGGTAACTCAAGTCATTCGGGGGCACCACATCAGATTTTGTAATGAAAAGCTACCTTTTGAAGGTGAAATGCACAATAAGGCTTTGCATTTCACTATCAAGTGTAAAGACAAGATTATAAATTGTGTATTGGTTAATGACGGATCTAGTCTTAATATTCGACCACTATCGACTCTTAAATAGTCAAATTTTGACTTGGGAAGGCTCACTAGAACTAAGTCAACGTAAGGTATTTTGATGGAGGACAAAGAGACACATTGGGAGTGGTGAATTTAGGGATTCAAGTGGGCACTATAAAGTTTAATGTTCAATTTCAAGTGATGGATATCAACACCAACTATAACTTGCTATTAGGGAGACTATGAATCCCTAAGGTTGGGGGGTTCCCTCTGCCCTTCATCAAATGCTGAAGTTCATATGGAATGATGATGAATTGGTGATTTATGGTGAAAAATGTCATTCAAATGGATATGCCCCGATTATCGATGAGGTCACTAGAGGTTTTGATTTCTACATGTTGCAGATAGTGAATGCCACCGGTGATGATTTGGATCCATTGCCTCTTATGTCTTTTTTTACAAGGTGATATGATTAGAAGTGCTTTTGAGACAGGTTTTGGATTGGGAGGGTACTTTCAAAGGATCGTCGAGCCCATTCAAATTCCTATCAGCAGGTTGAAATTGACTTGGGATATGTCCCAGGGGAAGATGATAATGCAGAGGTAATGAACAGTAATGTCAATTGGGCATTAGCCAGTCCAATACCTCACTTATATCAGTTGTTTCCTGTGCAGGAGTATGTTGATGATGATTGTCTCAGGAAAGGAATCTATAATCTTTTTAAAGAAGTTGATGTTATTACCAATGAGGTGCCCAAGAAATTAGGCATTCGTGATGCAGAACTGGAGGAACAAGTGCCTAATTGGACCTCAACACCACTCCTGATTCCTCGCCTGTCTTGGTAGAAAAGACATGTTTTTCTGTTTGCTTTAAAATCGGTGGTAGTCCAGAAAAGGATCGACACCCACCCTTTATGCAGTTTCTATTAATCAAGTTTTAAATTCTCTTGTGACGTTTGAAAAGGCAAATTGACCCTTGGTTCGGGCCAAATTTCGTACTCCTTTTTTTATTTAAATGAAAGTCTCTCTTATCGTAAAATTTACTTATTTATTTATCTAATTATTTTTTACTTATCTAACTATGTTTGTTTATGATTTTAGTAAAAAGTAATTTAAAATCTGCCAATATCATATCATGTCACAAGTTGAATGAATAAGATGATGAGGAAGATGATGACGAGTGTGAGGACTATGATAAAGATACTGAGATATCTAAGCATGTTGCTGAAGAGTTTAGACAATTAGAGAACCAACATAAACCAAATCTGAAAGAAACAGAAGCCGTGAAATTAGGAAATGAAGATTGTGTTAAAGAAGTGAGAATCAGTGTTCACTTGACTGAAACTCACAGAAAGGACCATGTATGTATGCTCAGAAAGTATATCGACATATTGTTTCTCACAAATTGCCAATCAATCCAGATTTTAGTCTAGTGAAACAAAAATCTTGAAAGTTTAAACTGGAGTTGAGTTTAAAAATCAAGGAGGAGATTACCAAGCAAATTGAATTCAAAGTTGTGGAAGTGACCCAATATCCGACCTGGCTAGCAAACACTATTCCAATATCTAAGAAGGACGAAAAGATCAGAATTTATGTGAATTATAGAGATCTCAACAAATCTAAGCCCAAAGGACAATTTTCCGTTGCCGAACATTCATATTCTTATTGATAATTGTGCCAAGCATGAAATAAAGTCATTTTTGGATTGTTTTACGGGCTATCACCAATCCTGATGGATGAAGAAGATATAGAAAAGATAGCTTTCATCATGCCTTAGAGCGTGTATCATTACTGGGTGATGCCCTTCGACCTCAAGAATGTCGGTGCTATTTACATGAGGGTCATGACAACTATTTTCCATGATGTGATTCACAAAGAGATTAAGGTATCTGTGGATTATGTCATCATCAAGTCCTGCGAGAGTTCAAATCACTTGACCTACTTGAGGAAGTTTTTTGATCGCCTGTGTCAGTATAATTTAAAACTGAATCCCACCAAATGTGCTTTCGGAGTGTCAGCGGGTAAATTGTTGGGAATTATAGTTAGTAGAAAGGGAATATAGTTGGATCCTTCCAAAATTAAGGTGATTCAAGAGTTACCTCCTCCAAAGACTAAGAAAGAGGTGATGAGTTTCTTGGGAAGGCTGAACTACATCAGTCAGTTCATATAGCTCAATCCACGATTATTTGTGACCCCATCTTTAAGTTGTTAAATTTTTTTTGACCAAAATAAGCCATTGTTTAATCAATTCACCAAAATAGTGCTTTTTTTTATAATTTTTACAAACTAGTATAAATGGGATTCACAGTAACGTTTTATGCTTTATTTTATTTAAAAATAATTAATGGGAACAAAAATTGACAGCTAACAGCAATTGATAATGTTACGTAACTGGAAATTACGTTTTAAGCCAAATATGTTACTTAGAATAACGTTTACGCATATAATAGAACAAAAACCCCCCCATTTAATTACATTAATTATGGGAGAGAATCGAAAGATCCACAAAAGCCTAAAAAAAAACCCCTTTCTTCCTCCTAACCTACCTTTAAGGTTGCAACTATGGCTATAAACAAAAATCCATCTTCTTGCCTTTGCAAAATTGACACATAATTTTCGCTCAATTTGAAACCCTTTTGTTCAATACAAGAGATTTGAAAGTTTTATTCGACTGCTGAAGATTAGTCACACTATAAAAGATTGAGGTGAAACTATTAAAAAATTGAACGACGTCGGCAGTTTTGCTTACAAAAACGGTCAAAAAGATTTGCAAAAGAAGATTTTTTTTGGTAATTGAGGTACTTTTGACGAATTTGTTTTTTTCTTTTCTGTTAAAAAAATTGACTTTTTAGTTTCTGTTTTTTTTTTCCTTTTTATGAGGATATGAAATTATGTGTTGTTGAACAATTTGAGTAATGATATTCAATTTCCTCAAGAGTTGCGACTTGTATGAAAAGCTTATCTTTTAATTATATGGTTGAAGTTTATGTTTGTGGTGAAGCATTTGAGAAAAGTTTATAAGTTGTACTTCAGTTTGATTTGCTTTGTTGGTTTGATTCATTATTTTAAAAATATTCACTTGTGTATAGGTATTTCTATGGCTACTTATAATGCATACCAATTGGATCCCGGTCCACTTGATCCGTCTGTATTAACTGAACAGCTCACTCATAGGACACGAGATGTATGGATAGGAAATGATAATATGATTTTGAACAGAAGGAAGTGTGATAGAAAGTTTTGGGACCTAGGAAATGAACATCCCATTCATCCAAGAGTCGTGAATGTGATCAAATTTTTTGGATTATATGGTGTTTATAGATCTTATAGACCCATTATAGATCATAGTTTAATCACTTCACTAGTTGAGAGATGGCGTCCTGAGACTCACACATTCCACATTAGGACGGGTGAGGCTACGATCACCTTACAAGACGTGGAGATATTATATGGCTTACCCGTGAAAGGTAATCCAGTAGTTGGGTATGAGCCACAGAGGTACGTTGTTGATTGGCAAAATATTTGTCAAAGACTATTAAGTTTTACTCCACACCCTCAAGACTTTAAATATAGTAGTCTCAAGGTTTCTGCGCTTAATGCACACTTGCGACTTCAGCCACGGTTTCCTGACTTGGCCACACAGGATATGGTCAATGAGAAGGCTAGGTGTTATATGTTTTGGATGATTGTTGGTATAATGTTGGCAGACACATCTGGCAGTCTTTTAAAGCTTATGTACTTGGCTATGCTTGTAGGAATCACTGCAATAGGGTCTTGCAGTTGGGGTAGTGCAACCCTAGCATGCTTGTATTGCTTTTTTTTAAAGCCTCCCAAAGTACCCAAAATGAGATTGCTGGATTCCTACCATTACTTCAGGTATACCAAATAACTACACTAAGTATTCATTGAAATTTCATCTAGTTTACAATTATCTATTATGTTCAAATTTGGGCATTGGAGAGAGTTACCATTCTCAGGCCCCAGATTGTAGTACAAAGAGACACGAGAAATATTTTTCCTGGTGGTTTACCTAGGGGTCCATATGTTGCTAGATGGTTTGCACATTTTAGTTTGACCGACAATACCAAACACGTGTTAAGAGTTTTTAGGGATGCGCTTGATTCCATGACAGAAGATCAGGTAGGATGTTGTATTTTTTCACTTAACTTTCATGTATATTGTAATTGTGAACACTTTTTTTCTTATAGTTTATTTGGGAGCCATATTTTGTTGACATAATTGAGGACCTTCCCGACCATTACCACATTGGAAAAGATATATAGCGTGCTCGAGTTCTAATTTTTTGTTGGGATGTTGTCGAGGTTCATTTACCCGATCGAGTTATGAGGTAATTTAGATTGATACAGGCGATACCATCTTCATTTCCATTTGACGCTACACATTTTCATCATGATCATCGAGGAAGGCCAAACACAAATTGGGAGTTAAAACATGCATAATGATTGCATTTTTGGAATCATATTGACCAATATGTATGTAATGAACCAATCATTCATGGATCACTTCGGTATGATGATCCCTACCTTATTTGGTTTAGATGTATTACTCGGTTTATCATTGGTAATCCTACTTCGAGTCCTCAACAACAACAAGGTTACGTGCCTAATGCGACGACATACGAAACACTGGTAAGTTTGACACTTAAATTTTGTTTTCTTTAACTTGTCTTGTCCAGTTAGCATATTGAATCAGTAGCATCTGGCTCATTAGCATTCTATGATCGTTTTTTAACTTTGGCTAGCACTCAAGAATGAAAACATGAAGGTGAGGTAGCTCGGGTGAGTTCTGTGGGTAATATTTTTTGGTAGCTCGAATAATTCTTCAATTAAGAACTCATCATTTGAAGTTGACACCTTTATTTATCAATGTTTTCCTCATTTGTTCTCCTTGTAATTCATATTGTGATTCGTGGATATGATTTCATTCTCTTTATGGTGTCATAATTTACTAGTATGCCACATTTCTTATGCAAATTGGCTTAATATGTTAAAAACTAGATTCCTACCAATATGGTTACTAATAATGCATACCAATTTATGCTTCTTATTTTTTGTTTAGTCGGTTTTCTAACTTGGCTAGCACTCAAGTTTGAGTTTCTCATAAAATTAATTTATTTTGGACAGGCACATCATATTCATTTGATGGTTAATAAAGCAATATCATTCGGTGATAACCCATCAATGGAGGAATTTTACATGTTTCTTGCAACAGTGCGATATGAAGGATCAAATTGGTTGTCATATGTGCAAAAGGATGATAGGATTCATATGCAAGCCAATTATAGAAGAGACGAGGTAATGTCGGACCATTTGCATCCCCCTATTCATAGGCGAGGAAAAGGTGGTGTTGCGGGTAGAAGGGTACGCGTTATTGAGAGAGGTCGAGAGCCTATTGAAATGGGTGAAGAGGATCAAGCCACACAAGATTTCCAAGCAGCTTTGGAATATGAACCAACAAATATTGAGATTGTGTAATACATGACACCACAAACTCCACAAATATAGGGGATCCAAGACTTTCATCACTTGAGAATGTATTTGGTAGTAATTGACCTCAATATTTTGACAACCCCCAGAACTTTTCCTCATCACCAGTAGAAGGTAATGAGTTGAATGATTCTAACAATGAAGTGGATGGCGACGAGTCGAAGAAGGGAAAATCAAGGTGCAAGCCAAGGTGGTGAACCATCGGTGAAGAAGAAGCGTACGATTTTTCCTAAGCTATGTGGGACTGATACTTTAAAATCATTAATTATTCTTTAACACAAGTGTTCCTTTATAGTTGAATAATTGGAAAATTATTTTTACTTTTCAGGGACTCATCATCTTAATCAGCACGACCAAAAGCAACCATCACATTATGTTCAAAATTTGCCATTTTTATTCCTACACATAAAAATAAGTCATCTACTTAATTAATAAATCAGAAAAATAATTTGAAAGCTATAGTAAAATAATAACATAATACTATGATATATTGACTTGACTTATTTAATTCATACCAGTTACACAAACAAAAGCTTGACTGAATATTGTTGGAATGTGTAGAACATTTGTCATAACAAGGTTTATTTTATAATCATATGCGATCAGTTTGAAAAATGAAAAAGTAGACTTTAATAGAGTGTCGTAATTGATAGTCACGATTTAATGTTAAAACGTGATCATCAGTAACGTTTTATGATCTGTAAGATTCCAAAATAACAGGATTTGATTCTTAATTTACAGAATTTGATGGCTAGTGATTGAATTCTACATAAACGTGATTGTCGTTAACGTTTTATTTATAAAACAGGATTGCCAACATTTTATAATCTGCAAAATTTACGGATTATTTAGCTATAAAATGTGATCTACAGTAACGAAATATAAAACGTTACTTTGAGTAACATTGTATCTCTAAAACGTTATTCAAGATAACGAAGTATAAAACGTTATTGATCACATCATTTTAGATTTGTTTACTCTGTGAACTTGTCTTTTTCCCATTAATTATTTTTAAATAAAATAAATCATAAAACATTATTGTGAACCTGATGAGACCACAATTTGGACTCATATAGGGCTTTATTTTAATAGAATTAGTGTCCTCAAATGCATATTTCATCTCAATAGCTGATATAAATCCTTAAGTTTCAGGTATTTGGAGTTTGAGGCAACGCATGGACACTACTTGGCAAAAAGGAACAAAACGGCTAAAAAGACGAAAAAAACAAGGCCTGAGGATCGCCTAATGCATTAGGCGAGTTGCCGAATGCCCTTAAGCTCGCCCAAAGTTCCACTGTGTTGAGCCTTGAAGGAAAAGATCAAGTTGGCAATGAAAGGGAGCAGTCGGCATATCACCGAACAGTTCCGCGAAGCAGTACTATATCGCCCAATGATCCAGAACGCAAAGATGCTGAAGTCAAAAGCTGAAGGTGATGAAGTAGACCAAAGGGCGGATTGCCGAATGCATCGGCGATCCCGACTAACTGCGCCGAGTGATCCTTCGCAGCACAAATTTTTGAAAACTATAAATACTCATTTAATTATGTAGCTTAGTATCAAGTTGTAAAGAATTATTACTGAGACGTAGAATATTTTATGTTTTTAGTTCTTAGAGTTTTTGGGAGACATTGTTCTTGAGCTTGAAGATTTTGAAGGTTTTCAACTCCAAGAAATTGGAAATGGGTATCCAAGAATCTTTATCCTAGACGTGTTTAAAGACATTTTCTAGTGTACACACTTGACGGAAACACTTGTTGGTATTGATTTCTATCTCTTTTTCATGTCTAGCTAAAACCCCAAGTCTTGGGGTGTGATTTTGTGAATATGGGTTTAATTTTCTGTTGGGTATTGCTTATTGTTAGTCTATTTGCTGTTTAAATGTGATTTTGTTTAGTAGTTGTGTTTGAACTTAATGGGATTGTAGTTGCAAATACGATTTCATCTTAGTGTTTTTGGCTTGCTCGAGAGAGAGGTTTTAAAACTAAGACTACTAAATCGATAACCGGTGGTTATTGGGTTGTCGTGGGTTCATCTAGAGAGAGTGAATCCTAGGCCTTTTCCCACACATTCATCTCGAGAGAGTGAATGGGCTAAGGCGGAGGATGTGGTTAATTGCGGCAACTCGGTGTTCGAGAGAAACCGAGTTGATTCGGGGTAAATTGCGAGAGAGAGAACTTGCCCCCACTAAAGTCTAGCCTACTTACAAATGCTCAGCAATTGACTATCAATAGCATTTACCCGATTGTGTATTTTACCCTATATTCCTATCATATCCCAAGAATCTCGTCTTCATATATTCACATCTTTGTATTTTCGTTGTTTTAGTTACTATTCGACTACAAACCCCCTTTGATAATTGACATTCGTGTCAACCCCTTAATTTATTATAATTTTACTCAATAATATTTTTAGCTATGGTTAACTCTAGCATAAACGCGCTTAACTCCTAATTCTCAGAAACCGCTCCAATAGGACTCGACCCCAACCCATTCGGTTGGGTTATATTACTATTGTATGATCGAAGACACTTGAATAGGAAGTTGTGTCTGGATTACGCAAATATCAAAATGGCATCTCTGTCGGGGAGTAGTGTTACTTGAGAATTATTAGTAGAGTTGAATTTTGCTTTTGTTAGTTGTAGTTTACTTACTTAATTTTTAGTTTTGTTTTGTTGTTTGTGTGAATATTTTAGGAAGTAAGAGTGTGAACGGAAGCAATGACAGCCAAGTAGGCCATCAAGATGACATCGAAAACCTTAACGATATAAATGAGGCTCATGATAGTGACCCCCATCTCATGGGTGGTATTGGTGTCATTCACTTGCCTCCGGCCGAAGGGAATGATGTATTCCACATCACGAGTACTATATTGCAACTCTTGCAACTAAAGAGGCTTTTCAGTAGATTGGCTCATGAAAACCCTCACGAGGACATTCAAAATTTTGTGGATGTGTGCGGACCATTCTCCTTCAAGAATATATCCCAAGAGTTGGTTCAATTACGGTTATTCCCATTCTCTTTTATGGGAGAAGCATGCAAGTGGCTAGCTGAATTGCCATGCGAATAAATCACATCATGGGAGGAGTAAGTCACCGCATTTAATGTGTGATTTTTCCCTCCTTCGAAGATGATGACTCTTTGGGACATAATCCAAAGCTTTAAGCATTTGGAGGGTGATCCAATTCATGAGACTTGGCTACGATTCAAGAAGTTGGTGCTCCAATGCCCAACTCATGGCTTGCCTGACAACGTATTGTTGCAGTATTTCTACCGGAGCCTAGTGTCACGGACTTAGAGTGATGGCTAAGTTTCCGTGTGGCCCTTGACGGTTTACTCACTAATCTTTCAAGAGTCTTGTAAACTCAAGGAAGCCTTTGGGCTAGGATTGCTAAGAGAATGTTTTAAGGAAAGTTTTGGAAAGAACA
>JAJOOP010001261.1:0-27834 GCA_029582705.1 Solanum chacoense | reverse complement strand
CAAAAGTGATACTTTAGGAAACAACTGATAGTTCATGAAAGCTCCTTTAGAGTACAATCAAAAGACTTCATAAATAGTTGTAAAACAAAAGAAGGTTGACTCATTGTCATATGATGAATCTTGGATTGTTGATTGAAGGGTAAGAGGGGATGCTGGTCTATGAATACTTGCAACAAAGCCTTGGGCAATTTCAAATTCTCTTAGGACTCGAGACTCCTAGTATATATACGAAAAATTATCATATATATATACTTTTATCTAAAATCTACTTTTCTAACTTTTTAGATGCGAAATCATTAATTACTGTTTTATAATCAATTTGTTTTAGTAATTCCTTTTCAATTGGTAATATAGCTAATCCATTCATTCTCTCTTGATATATTGTTGATTTAGATAAGATTTTATTGCAATTTTAGTTTCGAAAAACTTCTTTCAACGGAATGCATTAGGAAAAGAATCAAGTCTTTTTATTTGATTGAGTATTTCCATTAGATCATTATCTTCTACTTGTATTATTTCTTTGAACACTTTTATTTCAAAAAATAAATCTAAACCATCAATATCAGAATAACTATTATGTGTTAAAGAAAGTTCAATGTTAAGACAATGTTTTTTAAAATTCTCATCTAGTGATCTCACTTTTTTACCACTAAATAAGAAATCAAAATATTTTCATATGCTTCAAACTGTTCAAAACAAGAAGTCAGAATAACAAAACTTGGCATGAAAAAAAATTATAAAATAAAGTTAGAATAACAAAACTTGGCATGAATTTGATAAGTTGATATAACAATATCGAAATAGTGTTGCGTTCCTTCAATATAATGATTGTTTGTTTGCACTTTTTGGGGTTTTGAAGAAGACATTCAAAAGCAAATTTTATTCTTTTGTAACTTGTAAACAACAGTAAATCAAAAGATTTTGTAGGAGAAAGTTCATCATTGAGAATAAAAATAATAAATAAGATGAATATAAGGTAAATAATAGTATAGGGTCAAATTCTTAGAGATAAATAAGGAAGCACAATTTCCCACACAAGGAAATTATTCCCAAAAAAAATGTTCCATTCTGTTAGAAAAGTGGAAAAACTAGTAATATTTTTTTTTACTTCTTAAACGTTTTTTTTTTTAAATTTAAAAATATATATAATTTTCTTTAATAATATGTATAAGTACTTTTTTTAAAAAAAGGGACCCCAAGCGATGACTTTAGTAGCCTAGTGGTTAAGACGATCCTGTTGTTATCCTATGGAGGCTACGACAAATTTCTTAAAACACACTAGCTCAGTAAGGAAATATTTCATTTTAGTTAAAACTTAAAAGGTTACCCTTCATTTGATCTTTTACATGCTAACCAATGATTATTACCACTCTCTGGACTCTAATACCATGCTTAGGTAGTTTAGAATTCGAGTAACGGGAAGGATGTTATTGAATTCATGTTTAAATTAATTTAATTTTGAAATTTCGTCGAGTTTAATATAACAAGCCTAGATTGAGAATTGGTTCAATCGCAATTATTACAACTTACCTCTTTCATTTATTACTCGTTTGACAATTTTCTAAGATTTTGTTTGATCTGCCTAAGCAGATTATAATAGATTTATATCGGATAGAAGTTAGAACCAGTAATGACTTTGGCGTCTTAAGTATGTGTTAAAGACATGATTATCTCTCAAATAAATCTTTAAACTAAGACTTCAATAAAGATATACTATTACAGAAGCCTTGGAAGATGAAACTTTGAAAATCTGGAGTAAACTTAACAAGATGATATTGAACTCATTTTTTTTAGAGGAAAAAAATATTTATGGAGAAGATTTGCAAGAATTAAATTGTGACATCATCTTTCCGTTAATGTTTGTTACTTTTTTTTCCTTCCTCTAAAGTTAAAAGGGTTGGGAAGCTCATTTGTTTTCATCTTTTTCTCTAGCGCTTTGCTATACCTTCATATATATTTTCCACCAATGTCTTCCTTGCTTTCTTGTGTATTCGCTCTCTGTTATCTCCTTATCTCCATAGCCTCATTCACAAGTTATGGTGCTGCTCAGGATACTTTATTACAAAATCAATTCCTAATCAATGGCATGACATTAGTTTCGTCTGGACAAATATTTGAATTAAGATTTGTTTGTTATTTTTCAATACCTGTAAGCAAAATGTACCTGGGATTATGGTTGTTTTACTCGAAAAATATAAATAAAAGGAAAAAAGACTAAGTTTCGAAAAATCGATTTAACTTATGATTTAAGAGAAATTGAATTTCCAAAAGAACAGAGTCGCCACTTAAGCCGAGAAGGTGTTAGGCCCTCGGAATGTCCGCTAACTTGCGGTTGATCGACGATTTGACTAATTTTTTAAAATTTAAGCTAAGTAAAAGAACTCATTTATTATTATTTTTTTTATTACATTTTTAATTATCTTAAGGGGAGATGAACTAAAAGAGAAATTTCTAAAGGAGAATAGTTCAAATGACAAGACTAAATAAAAAATATAGAACTATAAATATTTTAAATTTAAATATGATAAAAGGTTGAAATGACTATCTATGGAGATTTAATTAAATTAAACCATAATCAAATAAATGGTTAGTCAACATAATAAAAAAATAAAGAGCAAAGGAGAAAATATATCAAATTTGGGCTTTTGGCCCAACTTTAGGAACCTGTCCTAATGCTAAAAATTTCCAACATGATCTTGGGCCCGTTCTCTTGGACCTAAACCTGTTAAAGCAAAAATTTTGGGCTGCTGCACTTGGGGATTTTGGGCTTTTACCCCCTTTCTATTACTGTATCAATTGTATACAGTAAATGTATATCAAAGTACACAAGCTCATATAAACTTTGTTCCTGTATAACAGCTTCCAATTGTGTTTCAGCTTCCGAAACTCGAACAATCAATGATGAAGGCCGTCTCGGTAAAGGAGAACACAAGTTGGATTTTATCCCGACTCGAAATGTCAATGATAGGAAGAGTTCACATGAACTCATTGCAAGTGACACATACAAAAGAAAGATAAAATCATATTAGCATAGGACAATACTGTTCTAACACATTTTATTCTAAAAAATGAACACTATTAAGATTACTAAACTCAACCCGTCA
The DNA here is from genome assembly GCA_029582705.1 of Solanum chacoense. NCBI lineage: Eukaryota > Viridiplantae > Streptophyta > Magnoliopsida > Solanales > Solanaceae > Solanum > Solanum chacoense. The sequence continues at coordinate 24,730 of JAJOOP010001261.1, read as the reverse complement.
ATCATTTATCAATAAAAATATTATGGACAAATCAAATAACCCAAATGACTTTGAAATTACACTTTACTAGGTACGGTGAGAAGAGGGACAAATATATTGCTTTAATACATACTCACAAATACTATTTAACCTTCAAGAGAGAACAAACTATACATATGTCACTCAAACAAAGAACACAAACCATGAAAATATTCTAGCTTCATGGATTCTCAAGTTTCATGTATATATCCCTAAATTAATATGTAATTAAACTAACTGTGAGAAATGTGGACACAATATGAACCAACAAAGCATAAAATCATATAAGATAGAAGCTAAGCAATGTATTACATCCAATGAAGGTTTGAATCAAATCCACTAGGAAGAGAACTCGACGAAACCTTAACTAAGCTCAAAAATCATCAAAGAAGATATAATGAAAAAAAATAAAAAGCCCTACAACACCAAAATATTCAAACAATAAACAATCTTAGATTAAACATGGAAGATTTGATCCGAACATAGCTTAAACTAGATCAATAACACAACAAGATATTTTATCAGCAAGAGGAGTGACACTCAGCTATATTCAAATGCTAAAACAAAAAACTCAATATCACCACTAAGGGAATCAGAAAACCAACAGCAACAACATGATCACAAAATTAAAAGAAAAAGAAAGAGATTACTTTTTCCAGGGCAGCGATCTGAGACCAACGAGCAAGAGAGGATGATTCCACCACCAAAAATGCGATTCCGAAAATTTCGACGAAACGAGCAGAGGTGAATGAGGAAGGGACTAAGTAAAATCTGGATTTTTTAAGTCTCTTTCGAAACCTATTTCCTAAGTATGTATATGGCGGTGTGTGACTAGTAATTTGCTGTATTTTTGGTCTCTAATGTAGACTCTTTTTCCAACCTTTTTTCCGACCTTTTCCCATGGATAAGGGGAGAGTATTTATAAGGGAAAATTAGGGTTGTTTTGGGGGGGAAAAACCGGATGAAATTTTGATGGAATTTTAAATTCAAAATTTGAAATTTTGGGAGGATAAGATTGCTGACTCGAATGAGTACAAATTTCCAACGGATTTTGAAGATAGCCATCCGATTTGGTGCAAGGACGAAATCGAAATGAGATTAAGACACCTGAAAAATTCTTCAAACGGATGAGGATAAGGAAGAGAGGGAGATAGACGCGCGAGCTGGGCTCGGGTTTGGGCTGCAATTCGCTGGATCGCTGGACTGGTCCATTTTTTGGGTTTGCTGTTCTTCACTGGTTTCACCAGGAAGAAGACGCGGGGGTGGGGTCGGGTTAAGGGACGGTGGGCTAGTGGGAATATTGTATTGTTGTTGATGGGTATTTGGTATGTTGGGCTGGGAATCTTTGATAAGTTGGACTGCTGTACGTATTGTTGGTTGGGAAATAAAATGGAATGAGGAAAAATGGACAGATGGGCTGAGCAGATTGAAAATTGGGCTGCTGGAAATTAGAAGTAGGGTCCAAAACTTTAGTCTTTTGATATGGCCAAGTGAATTACTAATTTGGTCAAATTGAATTGTAATTGACCAATTGAGATTACGAACTTAATCAAATTGAACTCATTTGCAAAATTCGGTTAAACATAAATAAGATGAATTAGTATAATTAATTTATGAGCTTCTCATCTTAACAAAATAAAATAATTATTTTAATGATAAACCAATTGATTTTTAAAATTAACCATAATCTAAACTAAACTAATTTTAAAAATAAAATCTTTTTGAGATGATTTTCAAATATTCATAAAATATAATAAATATATTCAAAATTTTATAGACTATATAAATTAATTTAAAAACTATAAAAATTTAAATTTACTTAAAATGACTTGGAAAATATTTTGAACTTTATAAAGTCAATTATTTCAAATCGTTTGAAATTTAAGAAGCTCGGTGATTAATTTATATTGTGGAGGTCCAAAATTGGGTGTCAACAATGGTACAAAGATGTAGGTCCCGGTACCGTTGTATGGGTTGACAATAGAAGAAATCCAGTTAATTGTGGTGCATTGCTAGGACTATACACAGAAGGAGACATTTTTCTTCACGATATACTGGGAACAACGGTATGGATTCATAAGCCCAACAGTACAGTTCCCTTACCAGTATTGAAGCTCCTTGATTCAGGTAATCTTGTGTTTGGAGATTCTAGCAACTAACGGCTGGAGAGTACCTATGGCAAAGCTTTGACCACCCAGTTGACACATTGTTACCAAAAATGAAGCTTGGTTGGGACAAGAAAACTGGCATCGATCGATCCATGAGGTCCTGGAGGACAGAAGGTGATCCAGCTCCAGATGATTATTTGTTCAGGTTAGACTCAGGTGACTCAGGTCAGTTACCCCAACTAGTTCTTGAGAAAAACCAGCGAATACATTCAAGATGGGGTCCTTGGGATGGACAGATCTAGAAATTCAGTGGCGGTTATGCCCTCATGGATAACCATGCATTCAGGCCAATATTTCATTCCGATACAAATGCATTTTTTTTCACATTTGAAGCCAAGAACGATTAGAGTTTGAAACTTTCACTGAATCCAGATGGAAAATACAATTCTTGAGGTGGAATAATGCTACCAATTACTAGGAGGAAGTGAATACACTGAATAAGGACACATGTGACCAGTATTGCACTTGTGGGCCTTATGGAGTTTGTAGTGATGGAGATCTCCCCTGCAGGTGTCCTGATGGTTTCACAGCTGCATCACCAGATGAATGGGGCATGATGAATTTTACGGAGGGGTGTAGGAGAAACACCTCACTTAACTACACCAATAAAGACGTCTTTGTGGAGAATACTGGACTGAAGTTGCCTGATAATGCTACTTACTAGGGAATGTTGTACCACCAGGAGTGTGAACAGAAGTGCTTAAATGAAAGATCGTGTATGACTTATACTATCATCAATATCAATGGAAATGGAAGCAAATGTGTTGTTTGGTTGGGAAATTTACTTGATATGAGACATTCACAGATAGCTGGGAACAACATTTTTATACGGATGGCACCTGAAAAACTAGGTAAAAATGATTGCTTGCTTTAACTGATTTAATTCCTAGATTATATTATTAATATGGTGCAAAACAATGTGTGCAAGAATGACATTTGAAAGGTGAAGTAGTTAATTGTTGTGTAGGTTTGATTATTTACACAGAAACATCAATTAATAGAATTTCCATATTAATTCTTGATTAAGTGGTTCATCGCAGATCGATGTTTGAAGCATTAGATTGAATGTTGTCACATAACTGCTATATAATCGAGCATAAGATGAAACAACCCTGTATGCATCTAGTTATTCTCATTGCAAAATCTTTAACATAATGAGTAAATACCTCTAGAAATTCCTATAAAGTTTATGTCAAATTTGAAGCCTAATTTTTTGAGTAAGAAACAACTAACACTTTTAACTTTCTTATGGACAGATGCACATGTTTCCGACATCAGATGGAAAAATGAATGGACAGCTTTTGCTTCTTTAATCTCAGAGTTGGCACTACTTATTATTTTGCTTATAGCTGTTGTGGTTCTATGTCAAAAAATGAGGACAAAGGTGCTAGGTAAAAAGAATCACCTTGCGCTGCTATTATATTATTTTCATAGTTCTTTATTACAGACTAAGCTTAGTTTCACTAGAACACTATTATTTAGCAAACACAAGACCTAAGTAAGAAAGCTAGCCTAATACTCATATTAAGGTATGATTCACATCCATTATTTTCTGATTAATTTGCTTTCTCATAGCAGATGAACAAGAAATCAATCAGCCGACAAATTCTCAAGGAGCTTTGCTGCAAGGCACTAATGTCATTGCATATGATTCCAGTGATCTAGCTGCAGCCACTAACAATTTCTCGCTGGCTAAAAAGATAGGGCATGGTGGCTTTGACAATGTTTGTAAGGTTATTATTTCTTTCGACAAGCATGAAAATGAATATTTACAGTAACTCAGACAACGTAATTAATACCTAAATGATACATTTGTAGGGTGTACTAGAGAATGGAGTAGAAATAGCAGTGAAGAAGCAGGATGTGACTTCATGTCAAGGATTTACTGAGTTCGAGAATGAAGTCAAGTTAATAGCAAAGCTACAACATCGTAACCTAACCAAATTGTTGGGATACTGCATTAATGGAACAGAAAAATTTCTAGTCTATGAGTTCATGGCGAATAATAGCCTAGACAAGGTCATATTTGGTATGACATCTTAAATAATATTTTTCATTTTTTACTATTGTCTGTGTTGTTTTGATATTGGAAAATCCACAAAAGACAGAAATTTAGGAGTATCCGAGTGAAATTGAGTAACTGTTTTCTGTACATGTCTAGATCCTGCAAGAAGGGGTACAGTAACATGGCCAATGCGCTTGAACATTATCAAAGGAATCGCAAAAGGATTAGTTTACATGCATCATGACTCAAGGTTGACAATAATCCACCAGGACTTAAAAGCTAGCAATGTCTTGCTAGACAGAGAGATGACACCCAAGATATCTGACTTAGGGTTGTCAAGGGTATTCGAAGATGATGTTGAAGAAAAGACTCAGCATTTAATTGGAACACGGTTAGTATATTATCATTAAGACTACATGTTTATGTATATTTTAGAGTTTTTACAGATGGTTTTATGTTGTGGCTGTAGTGGTTATATGCCTCCTGAGTACATGAAAAATGGACATTATTCAACAAAATCATGACGTTTTTAGTTTTGGAATCCTGGCATTGGAGATTGTGAGTGGCCAAAAGAATTATGATTATCGGCACCCAGTCTATGATATTGGTCTAGTAGACTATGTACGTAAGTACATCATCGATCCCCTGGTTATCGTCATTACTTCACTTAAATTGGTTACATAGAAGTTTCACCTTGTGCTAAAACAATTTACATGATTGATGATCGATCTATTGTTGGTCAGGCTTGGAGAATTTGGAGTAAGGGGAATGCCATAGAACTACTGGATCCAATGATTGAAAAAACAGGTGATGAGAATGAAGTTTTAGGATGCATCCTTGTTGGGCTCTTGTGTTGTCAACGGCGTGCCCAAGACAGACCTTCAATGATTCAGGTGGTTTCCTTACTGGAGGAGAATGAAATGTCAAGGTTAAATTTGTGCCTCAGGAACCTTAATACTCCAAGGAGTTGAGTCGCGGTGCAGGAGTTGAAACAGCATGAATGATGTAACTAGTACTGAATTTACCGGAAGATCATGACCTAATCTCAGAAGACAAACATACAGATAACAAACTCTGATAATGTGAAGTCTTTTTCTTTTTCCGATTTCTATTGCTTGAAATTAAGTTGAAACTATGAACATGAAATTCCTGCTTGTAAACAGCCCAAACGAGCCTAAGATGAGCTTCCCATTTTTGGGGTAGTTAGCGTTGTTAAGGAAAAGATCACTAATTATCCTTTATAAACTACTAATGACCTTTTCTAACTTATAGCATTTATGTATCTTGTTGAGTTTGGGGTGTTCACTAAGATACTCATTCGACTTATTCACATTCAGATCATGAATGTTTGGAATATATTTATAACATATGTCCATTATTAACATCATAATCCATATTAGCCCATTCATCCTAGTTTGCAATTTTTACTCCGTATTAAACTCACAATAAGTTTTCTATATATTCCGTTTTCTGAAATAACACTAGAATGATATAGAATGAAGTTAAGAGACACCAAATATGGAAGTGTCATTATAATTTATAACCAACTTCTCTATATTCACTGCTAGGTTGGGTTTAAATTATAACCAACAAATAAGGGTTCCTGTGTTCGATAAATATTATCATGAGTAAAATGTTGGTTTAGTATGTTAATCCTATTTAATTAAGCAAATCCATTAATAATTAAGGCTGCCACGTTACATTTCCGGTGGAAGTTTTATAAAATCCAGTTAGTGTTAATTTTTGAGATAGCTGGAGTAAAGTAAAATGATTTTTTTTGTTTGTAAAAAAAAGGGTGACTTTTATGAAATGAACGTAAACTTGGATAACCATCTACGAAATTTTCTCAAGGAATGCATATCAGTCCAAGCCCGTGATAAGTTAAGTTAATTGAAATGCCTAAAGCTGCTATCTTGGAATTGCAAGAAAATATAGAAATTGTTGGTGTGTATGCATTAGATTATTAACATAAAATATTAAATGCATATGTTAGTGGGTATAAATTGCGGCAGAAGATGACTATTAATTATTCTTGATAACTTATATATATGACCATTAGTTCTTGTAACTGATCATATGATCATTAATTTTTTATAACTTATATAACATCTATCACATTCATCTGCAAACATTACTACCCTTCATTCTACCAATTGATTACATGAAAGACGTCTTTACCTATAAATAATTGTGCATCTTCCTTTGTGTTGGGTAGGAGATGAAATATGTTAACTGTGGAACATATTGTAGTATATAGTAGTGAAAGAGAGAGTTGAGACAAAGTAAGTATTCTGTCTTTAACTATATTCACTATATAAAAGAGAGTATTTATATGTCGAAAGAAAATGTTCTTATGCGGACCTTTGGACTCTTAACTAATTCGGAATTATTTATATTGTACAACGTTGTTGGGCTATTGTATCCTGTAGAGGGCAAGTTAAGAGTGATATTGTTGGATCGGTCTAGATTATGTCGTAGTGGACTTGAATCCCCTTAAAGAGAATGAGATATCCGCGTCTCAGCCTAAATATTTTTTTATTCCTTTTTATAATTTTATTTTCAACGATAATTTATTATATTTGTAGTATATTACACCAACATAAATCATAGAAGAAGGGGAGAATATCAAAAAAATATGAAGTGGGAGAATTTCAAGAGTATGTTGTAACACTACCTAATATAACACTTCAAGCGTGTGTTATAACTTATAGCACTACCTAATAACACAAAATAATTATTTTAACACGTGGAAACTGCTCTACTTAAATAATTATAAAGTACAAGTGGGAGAAATTCGATGCTCCCATGTATTAATTTTAAGGCTTAAGTCATTTGTTGCCTCTTAAAGTTGTTCGCATAATTCACTTAGACACCTTAACTAGGACTAGTACCTATTGAACACTTTTATCTATCTAAAACCTGTTCCTATTAGACCTTTTTTGATAATTAATAAAAAAGGTAAAGTGTGTGTGATACACTTGCTATGACGTGGCAAAAATGACTAATTAAAAGATGACACGTGTCACTTGACCCCAACAACTATAGATTTTTTTTTTTTATGTTAAAAAGAATGAAAATTATTTCAAATAAATTTTGTATCTATTTCTTAATAAAAAAATAAATGAAATGACAACCCATTTTACTCAACCCCACCCTACCCAACCCCCCTTTCTTCTTCATCTTCTTCTCATCAATTTTTTTTCTCAAACCACAAAAACCTTCACTGCACATTACTTGCAGATTCGATTTTTTTAAAAAAATTTGTATTCCTAATATGTGAGAGAGAAAGATATTCAAAGAGATTGCTACAATAGTGATGAAGAAGTTTGTCAATGGTTACTCATCCAGAAATCGATTGCAAAGAAAAATCGAAAGGACCCAACTTAATTTTATGAAAAATTATTTTTCATTCCTAATACGTGATAGAAAAAGATATTCAAAGAGTTGGTACAAGAGTGATGAATATAGGAAGTTTGCTAATGGTTAATCATCTTGAAATCGATTGTAAGGAGAAATCAAGTGGACCTAAGTTAATTTAGCGAATTATTTGATATTGTTTTTGATAAGTTTAGTGAGTTTACAATTTTCTCGGAATGGTAATATTTATTCGAAGGTGACCAGAAATAGAGATGGAACGTCGACTTACTTTTTTTATCCCAATGTTCAAAAATCTACTTTCATTATTTTTCTTGCAAATTCAGTTACTTGATTCAGTTTTTTTTTTTATGAATATTGATAAGAAATAGAAAAAGAAAAAAACAAAAAAAAATGGAGATTCTTTAGTTGTCTTTGAAAATTTAAATTTAGGGAAGAAGATGACTTGAAGGGGGTAGGGGGTGCTCTTTCTTTTTTGAATTAAGAATTATTATTTTAAAAAAATATTTTAATTTATTTAAATGCCAAGTGTCAATTAAAGAAGAAAAAGTGTAAGTTTTTTTGAAAAAAATAAGAATAAAACAGTCTTTCAAAAACTTTCACGCGCCCATAGGAAGTGAAAAACACTTCTTTTGCCATATCAGCATTTTGTGTTTAATAAGTAATTTTTTGAACAATTTAAGTGTTCAATAGGTAATAATCCTACTTAAAGTGTCTAAATGAAATATGCGGACAACTTTAAGTGGCTGTGGATGACTTAAGCCTAATTTTAAAATAGAGGCATCTGTATAAAATAAATTAAAACACTAATCTTGCCAGCGGAAAATCCGGATTTATATCTGTACTTTCAAGTTTCATGTGCCAAGCTGTTGATTAAATTTCTTTTTTTTTCTTCTAAACTTTTGAATAAATAATTTACACTAAATATTTATTACTTAAATATGATCATTTGAAAGGATACCTCAAGATCAAATTCATCTTCTTTCCCCTCCTAGCATGATGGCTCATTCTTTGTCATTCTCATTATAGAAATTTCGTTCTATTATGTTTTTTCTTTTTCTATTCTAATAGAAATGGCTAGCCTTCAAATTCTTTCTCTTTTACTTTTTTTGGCCAAATGTTATTACTCCAAAGAAGAAGATTTAGTCCAGTGTCTTTCTAAATACTCTGAAACCAACGTTACACAAAACATTTACACCCTAAATTCTCCAACTTATTCATCTGTCCTGGAATATGTTCAGAAAAATCCGAGATGGATGAATTCATCACATCCTATTTTCATAGTATCCCCTACAAAAGAATCAGATATCAAGCCGGTTATTCTTTGTGCAAAAATATTAGGCTTGCAAATTAAAATAAAAAGTGGTGGCCATGACTATGAAGGCATATCTTTTCGCTCTGAAACCCCGTTTGTTATGCTAGATTTAAGCAATCTTGACAAAATCGAGATTGATTTAAAAGAAGGAACAGTTTGGGCTCAAGCAGGGGCGACTCTCGGCCAGCTTTACTATGCAATTGCCAAGAAAAGTAAAGTTCATACATTTCCAGGCGGTGTCTGCTTTACTGTTGGCACTATTGGAATCATCAGTGGTGGTGGGATCGGCGCATTGATGAGGAAATTTGGCCTAGCAGCTGATAACGTTGTAGATGCTCGCGTAATGGATGTAAATGGAAAAAAGGAAGAAAATGGAAGAAGATTTGTTTTGGGCAATAAGAGGAGGTGGAGGAGCAAGTTTTGGTGTTATTTTAGCATGGAAACTAAAACTTGTTCGTGTTCCGGACAAGGTTACTGTTTTCACTGTTTACAAGAAGTTAGACAGTAACCAAAATCTACTCCAAAAATGGCAGAAAACATCACATCAACTATCTGATGGTTTGTTCATCAGAACAGTTATCCAAAATGATGGAACAGGGAATGACAAGTATGCTTTAATGTTTTTTCAAGCACTATATCTCGGACCTGTTGATGAGTTAATTCCATTGCTCAAAGAAAAATTCCCTGAATTTGATTTGGAGAAAAAAGATTGCTTCCAAGAGCCTGCTGTGGATTGTAGTAACATGCCTTGCATTAGGAAATAATGTCGCGAATCTTCCTGGATTGGATCAGTCTTGTATTTCTTTGGCAAGAGAACAAATGAGCCGCTTGAAGTCCTACTAGAAAAGAGTATTCCAACACAGAAGAATTATTTCAAAGCCACATCTGATTTTGTGAAAACTTCAATTCCGGAAAGTGGTTGGGAAATGGTAAAAAGACTGTTTTTGGAAGAAGAAAGACCTCAGATAATAATGGAGCCATTAGGTGGGAAATTAGATGAAATATCAGAATCTGAAATTCCTTTTCCTCATAGAAAGGGGAATTTGTATAATATTCAGTATTTGGTGAACTGGGGCGATAACAGCGAGAGTATATCAAGCCAGAAGATAGAATGGTTGAGGAAACTTTACAAAAAAATGGAGCCATATGTTGCAAACTCTCCAAGAAGTGCTTACCTGAATTACAGGGACCTTGATTTAGGAACAAATCAAGATTACTACAACTATTCCAAGGCCAAAATATGGGGTGAAAAGTATTTCAAGGGAAATTTTGAGAGGTTGGCTAAAGTGAAGAGTAAGGTGGATCCCAACAATTTTTTCAGAAATGAACAAAGTATTCCACCTTATCATACAGATAGCTTAAGAAGACTGGATCCTATGTCAACTGGACTGCATCAAGATTTTTGAAGTTTTATAAAGATCAATCCATTTTTTCCCCTCTCGAATTCAATAAATGTATCACTATGTCAACTTCATCGCATCTTAATTTGCAAAATAAATGATGAAGGTCTGTTATGTCTAAAGGTGGATCAAAAAGATTAGTGGTTCTGAATAAATTATTTATACATATTAAGTAAATTTTTCAATACAAATATAGAATTCTGGCCAATCGAATAAGTAACTACAACTCTAGCTCATCCCTGAGTGGTACATATGGCCCAGATATAATGTCAGTGAAGTGGTGCCTTCGACGCAGTGAAGTCGAAAAAAAAACCATTTAATTGTCAACTATAATCTTCATCGTACCCCTTATTTGGCCCAAGAAAATACAATATTCCTTCACCAACCTGCGTGCACCGTGGGTGTTTTCTAAAAGAAAGCCAACATGTGCACAAATGCTTAACAATTTTAAATTATATTAGATGAAGTTGTGGCATATTAATTAAATTATATCCAGGCTTCAAGCATTTTGTTTTGTTTGGTTTGAACTGATCTAGACACAGCAGATGAAAGCAAGGGTGCGTTAATAGCAGCTAAAAATGGAACAGTTGCAACGAAATGCCCAGTTATGGACACCGGACAAGAGGCAAAGAAGTGGTGCCTGCATTTATGGTAGCAATTTTTGTGTGGTGTTTGTGGTAGTTTCTTAAAAAATGTGACTTTTGAAATTCTAAAAAATACTTCTTTATTATGTCGGTTTTTGGTGTTTAATGGGCACATGTTGAATGTGGTTGAAGTATCTAATATATATAAGCTTCAGTTTAGGTGGCTAGGTGAAAATAGTACCAAACTTTAGGTAGTCGTCTATCTAATTTAATAAGCATATATTGAGTGAGTGCGCATTGTTCTGGTGGAATGACCAATGAGTAGATATGGTGGTTGCTGGTGGCGTATGTAGTTGAGATCTGTGCAAACTGAGGGAAGATGAGTTTTTTGTGGTATAAAGGGCCTTGTCTTGTTTTTATGTATACACTGTGTATATCACAGTTATGCCATTTGAATATCTTGTATATATACTTTTTGTATGTCATCTGTATTACTGTTATATACCTGATATCCACGTGACATACATATGATACATAACTGATATACACATGACATACACTGTCGCTGTGACAAATTTCAACTCTGAATTTTCAGTCCATATCAACTCCAATCTTAGTCAAATTTTATAGAGAAATTTAGACCACATGCCAATTTAGGAGCAGTACTGTTTACATTTTCATGGACACTTTTCATACCATTACCAACTTAAAGCCAATCACTGTATCATAATCACCTTTACAACTGAAATCTATGAAGACAAGCCTCGAATCATAGACCTCAATTTGAACGTTCCAATCTTTTTCAGCTTGCATTGTTCAGACATGGTTCCATAGTCTTCTTAACCTTGAAAATAACTGTCGGCATGCCATTATGCACAGTGGTTCCAGCCAGAAGCCTATCTGGCTGGTAACTGTCGTAGGTTAGGTTTCCCTGGAAAATTATATACATGACATAATGAAGAATATTTACATCATCAGTATGCAGTGTGCCTTGGCATCTGTTGAATCGAGTAAAGAATAACGAACATGTCAATACTTGGCTGTCCTATTCCTTGGTGGACATTGTTTCCAAATTGCTAATATTGCCTATTGACTGATGAAGCACCGGTTCTATATATTATATATATATATATATGATCCCTTTAATGGTCTGAAAATGTTTAGTAGTCTCTTGATATGTACTTGCTGTTTGTTAAATGTGATACACAACGACATACTTTTAAAGTTTCATATTAGGTTAAACTTAATAATTAACGACAACATTGATCAGCTTTCCATTTTATTCTTGACATGATCGATCTCATTTCTATATTTGTTTGGCCTGCTGGCATAGCTACATTCAAGTGAAAAGACCAGAAGGAGAAAGCTAATTATAATATTACGCTAACCATTGGGCATGTCTATACTGTTTTTGATAGTTCTCATATTGACTGGACTAAGCCGATTCATAAGAATTGTCAGAAGCTAAATCATGTATGAATGCATTTAGTGTATTCTTTTCAATCTTCGCAAGTAACCTTAGTGTATTTTTTAGTAGGCCAAGTTTTAGGGAAGAAAAAAAAATATTGTACTTTGTAAGGAGCCTTGGTAGTCTAATAATATTTAGAATTCGACTAACGTAATGAATCTTTGGTGAAGAAAGGTTTGTACATTATAAATATTGACTTCTATATATGTAACAAGAAGGACATTATTGTCCATGTTGGATGTGCAGTAGTTAGTCCATGCTTCATGTTTAAATTAGTTGTTCATTAGATTTTGTACAACACTTGGTGACTTTGAAGAGGATTCAAGAATAAATTTAAAAAAGGACTAAAACTTGGAAATTTGTTGAGTTTGAAATAACAAACATAGATAGAGTCTTGCAATTATTGCAACTTATAATTTCTTTACTTTTTTTGAAAGATGAAAACTATGTTAAAGAGGGTCCTATTTGAAGATTTGTCTGAAGTAAACTTAACAAGATGATATTGAACTCTTTTCTTTTAGTGGAAAATTTTAGTATTTAATTTAGAGGTAACAAAATTTTGAACAATGAAGGATAATCGAGTGTTCTCGAACCAAAGACGTTAGAAGCATATTCTGTGAAATATAGATGAGTAATTGACGGTCGTCTTAATGTTTAATGCATTAATGACAGCATTATCCCTCTAACTAATTCTTAAACCAAAGTCTAACTAAAGAGTTAAGGAGCCTTGAACTCTTTTATTTAAAGGAAAATTGTATTTATAATAGAGCTAAGAAGAAGTTAAACTATGAAGATAATTTCGACGCTCTCTTTAAATGTTATATGTCAAATTGAGAGTTCATTTGCCCAAATTAAATTGTAAACAGATTTTCAGTTAATGCTAATACAATCCTTAGTTACTCTTTTGTCAAACATGAGTTGATTAGTAACGTGTCATTTTGTGAAGTTTTTGTCTTTGTCTCTTAAATTTGCATCTATTCTACAATTATGAAACACGCACACTGCTTAATTACACTTGACTCTCATCAGTTCTCCATAAAAGGGTTGGGAAACAAGAGAGCAATTATATGTTTTCAGCTTTTCCACCACTCAGTTTCTCTAGCTCTTTGTTAACTCTAATGGCTTCCATGCTTTCTTTGTTTACTATCTGTCATCTTTTTATCTCCATAGCCCTGTATGCATGTTCCGCTGGTGCTACTGACTCCTTGTTTGCATATCAATTCATCACCAACTTGAACCCTTTAGTTTCATCCAACCATAATTTCGTAATTGGATTTTTTGGTTATTATTCATCGACTCTACGTGTATGCAAGACGTACCTGGGATTGGGGTACAGGAGTGTAGATCCCAGGGCTATAGTATGGGTAGGTAATGAATTGAATCCACTTGGATGTTTTACAGCGCTAGCACTAACCAAAGAAGGATTTTATGTCAAAGATATAGTACTGGGAACAACGGTATGGATTCATAGGCCCAACAGAACAGTTCCGTCACCAGTTCTGAAGCTCCTTGATTCAGGTAATCTTGTGTTTGGAGATTCTAGCAATCTGACGGCTGGAGAGTATCTGTGGCAAAGCTTTGACCACCCTCTTCACACATTGTTACCAGGAATGAAGCTTGGCTGGGACAAGAAAACTGGCATCGACCGATCCATGAGGTCCAGGAGGACAGAAGGTGATCCAGCTCCAGGTGATTATTTGTTAAGGTTAGACTTAGGTGACTCAGGTCAGTTACCCCAACTAGTTCTTGAGAAAAACCAGCAAATACAATCAAGATGGGGTCCTTGGGATGGAGAAAAATTCAGTGGCGGTAATGCCCTCATGGATAGCCATGCATTCAGACCAATATTTCATTCCGATACAGATGCGATTTTTTTCACATTCGAAGCCAAGGAGGATTCGAGTTTGATACTTTCACTGAATCCAGATGGGAAACTACAATTCTTGAGATGGGATAATAATGCTACCAATTTCTGGGATGAAGTGAAGACACTCAATATGGCCATATGTGACCAGTATAGCACATGTGGGCCTTATGGAGTTTGTACTGATGGAGAATTCCCCTGTGAATGTCCTGATGGTTTCACAGCTGTATCACCAGAAGAATGGGACAAGATGAATTTCACGGAAGGATGTAGGAGAAACACCTCACTTAACTATACTGATAAAGACGTGTTTGTCAAGAACACTGAACTAAAGTTGCCTGATAAAGCTACTTACTGGGGAATGTTGTACCCTCAGGACTGTGAACAGAAGTGCTTAAACAAAAGATCGTGTATGGCTTATACTAACATCAATATCAACGGAAATGGAAGCAAATGCGTTGTTTGGTTGGGAGATTTACTTGATATGAGACGTTCACGGATAGCTGGGAACGACATTTTTATAAGGATGGCAAATGGAAAACCCGGTAAAAATGATTGCTTACTTGTGATATGATTACTTGCTTATGACACGACAACTAATTCAATGCCTAAATTATTTTTAGTATAGTGCAAAGTTATGTGTGCATGAATGACATTTGAATGGTGAAGTAGTTAATTGTTGGTGCATAAACATCAATAAATAGAATTTCCATATTAGTGCTTGATTAAGTGATTCCTGCAGATTTGTCTTTTTTTTAAAAAAAATAAAAATTGTGTCTATAACTTGATTCTTACATGAACCACTCATCCCTCATCTCTATCAGAGGGAAACAGTTCTATAACTTTTCAAAATGCATATGTATCTCCGTTATATAGAAACATTAGATGTGTTTCAAGCATTTTACTGAATGTTGTCACATAACTGCTACACAATCTAGCAAAAGTTGACACTAACCTGCATGCATCTAGTTGTTCTCATAGCAAAATCTTTAACTTTGTATCAACAGAATATTATGAGTAAGAAAACAACTAACACCTTTTACTTTCTTATGAACAGATGCACCTGTTTCCCATGGGAAAAGAAAATTGAATGAGGGATCGATAGCAGTGATTTCTGTATTAGTTCTGGAAGTACTTATCTCGATTTCATATATTGTGTATACACATCGAGCAAAGAGTACAGAGGTGCTAGGTAAAATGAATCACCTCTCGCTGCTTATATATTATTTTCATAGTTATTTTTTTCAGCCCAACCTTAGTTTCACTCAAACACCATTCATGAGCAAAACCTCCTTTCAACTCTTGAGACAACAAGAATGAGCAGAGACATTGTTCAAAAGCATCTTGTTCTGCCAATACCCTTTAGTTTGTAATGAAAAACAAAAATTACTTAGAGCACACATGACTCTGTAACCTAGCTCGCGGTTCGCTTCCATTATTGTCTGATATATTTGTTTTTTAAAATGAATATCTTCATCTGAGCAGATGTCATTGCGCCAGAAAATTCTATAGGAGCTTTGCTGCAGGGAACAGATGTCATTGCATATGATTCCAGTGATCTAGCTGCAGCCACTGACAATTTCTCGCTATCTAATAAGATAGGGCATGGTGGCTTTGGCAATGTTTATAAGGTTAGTATTTCTTTTCAACAAGCATGAGCATGCATATTTACAGTAACTCAGACAACACAATTAATACCCAAATGATACATAAATCTGTAGGGTGTACTAGAGAATGGAGTAGAAATAGCAGTGAAGAAGCAAGACGTGGCTTTGCGTCAAGGAGTTGAGGAGTTCGAGAATGAAGTCAAATTAATTGCAAACCTACAGCATCGTAATCTAACCAAGTTGTTGGGATACTGCATTCATGGAATAGAAAAATTCGTAGTCTATGAGTTCATGGCGAATAAAAGCCTAGACAAGGTCATATTTGGTAGGTCATCTTAAATAACAACTTTGTTTTACTATTATATGTGTTATTTTGATATTGTACAAGCCATAAGAGAGAGAAATTTTATTAGGCCTATCCGAGTGAAATAGGGTAACTGTTTTCTCTACATGTCCAGATGCTGCAAGAAGGGCTACAGTAACATGGCCAACGCGCTTAAACATTATCAAAGGAATCGCAAGAGGACTAGTTTACATGCATCATGACTCGAGGTTGACAGTAATCCACCGGGACTTAAAAGCTAGCAATGTCTTGCTAGACAGCGAGATGACACCCAAGATATCTGACTTTGGGTTGGCAAGGGAATTTGAAGACGATGTTGAAGTCAGGACTCACCGTGTAGCAGGAACATAGTAAGTAGACTAGCACTCATTATCATTAACACTACATGTTTATGCATATTTTACAGATAATCTTATGTTGTGGCTGTAGTGGCTATATGTCTCCTGAATACATGCAAGCTGGACATTATTCAACAAAATCAGATGTGTTCAGTTTTGGAATTTTGACATTGGAGATTGTGAGTGGCCAAAGGAATTCGATTTATCGGCACCCAACCTATGATATTGGTCTAGTAGGCTATGTAAGTATATCATTCCCTGATTATGGTCACTACTTGTACACCTAAGTTTCACCTTGTGCTAAAACAATTGACATGCATGATTGATCTTTTGTTGGTCAGGCTTGGAAAATTTGGAATGAAGGGAATGCCATAGAACTACTGGATCCACTGATAGATAAACCAGATGATTTGGATGAAGTTTTAGGATGCATCCATGTTGGGATCTTGTGTTGTCAACGGCGATCCCAAGACAGACCTTCAATGGTTCAGGTGGTTTCCTTACTGGAGGAGAATGAAATGTTAAAGTTTAATTGTGTGCCCGGGGAACCTTACTTCTATAAGGAGACGAGTCAGAGTAGCAGGAGTCGCGAAAGTATGAATGGGCTAAGTATTACTGAATTCACCGGAAGATCATGATCACCTTATATCAAGAGACAAATCTACAGAAAAAGCTCTCAGTACTAGAATGACCTTTACTAATTTAAAGTTTATGTTATCTTGTTGAATTTTGTGTAGCTTCATGCAATGACAGTACTTGAATGATATATAATGAAGTGAAGAGACCAAATTTACCAGTGTCTCTATCAACTATGCATTTGTTTTTCCTTGAAATGATACAGTAGTATACTTAATGAATCGGTATCAAACAGGATCTTGATTATTTTGGTTATAAATATGGTTGATATTAACACAAACTATAACATCATTAAATTAGAATGATAATATCACGCCTAGAGAGATTTGGGGCTAAAATCCACTCAATTAAAGTATTATAAAAACACAGTGAAATTTAAGAGGATTAGTTTTTATATTTGCTAATCAATCAATCAGGTGTGAAATATTTAAGCTAGGTTAGGAATCTATAGAGATGCATATATATGCGTCATTGTTATATTACCTTATTTTCTCAAGGCGTCAACTGTGAATTGTGATCCAGACTCAATTCAGTTCATCCTATATTATATTTCATATATAGAGACTACAGTTCCTTATTTAGCCCGAAAGGGTTTCGATTTGAAGAGGTAATTAACATGATAATATTCCAAACTTCAATAAAGAGACTTCCCTTTTTATTTTGACTACAGGTGGGGGAGAGTGTGATAACCCACCACATCATCACGCCACATAGGTTCCACGTGGCACTAGGCTAGAGGACATGAGAGTCCGATCTTTATTTTGACTACCCTAGGCTATTGCTTCCTCTATCACTTTTTTATTTGTTTAATTTTGACTTTTTGCTTGCACTTTTTTACTTGTTATTTTTGACAAATCAAGAACAGACAATATATTTTACTTACTAGGATATCCTTCATTTATTTAGAGAGTTAATGTTTTTGAAAAAGGTAAAACTTCTTTAATGAGTAAATTGATTTTACGAAAACTATCAATTAATAAGGGTAAAATGATAAACTCGTTATGTCAATTATTATTTTTTAAAATAGATTTGATTCTTTAATTTCTTCAAAAATTAATATTTTCTTTGTAGTTCTGTCAAGTATTAAGCTAATTCTCGCAATTAGATTTTGCGGAAACTATGAAAAAAGAATAATAGGATTTAATGAGGATTCACATTTGAAGGTTAAAATTTTGTAGTTTGTGCTATTTCGGTCATTTTCTAGTGTCTAGTGTAGTCCTATTGATCCATTTATTTATTATATTTCTCTTTTACATATCTCATAAAAATATCAACATGAAAGGATGATTTGATTAATAGTTCATTGATGATAAGGGAATGGAGAAAACTTGAACTGAATTCCTACTCTTCACCACATTGATCTCTCACCTTAATTAGAGTAACGGTAAAAGTGGGAAAAAATAAATAATAATATCTTCATTATATAAAATGACAACTATTTTGGACTAATTGTTTTTAGTAACCATGAGAAATAAAATGCACTGGAGGGAATAGTTTTTTAGGTGTAAATTTTGCTTATTTTTGGTGTTCAGTAAAATTTTTGTGTTGCAGTTTCTAGAATTTCATTGGACTTTTTTAGTATTTTTTATTTTAAAAAATTTCCCCACAATTTTTGTAAAATCTAACAGAATTCATTATTATCCTTATTTAGAAGAAGGAGTTGTGAAGGACCAACACAACTCCAAAACGTTGTTCCAAATGCAAGTGAAGTTATACTATGTTAGGGCCCACTTTATTCAACAAATATTGTACTATTATTTGAGTTGTATTATGTTAGGGTCCACTTTATTTAACAAATATTGTACTAGCATTGATTGATAATACATAAGTATTAATTATAATTTGCCGTGTAATTTCTTTTAAGTCCCCACGTGTCTTTTTAACCTGCGTGTAATTTCTTTTAACGCCCCACGTGTCTTTGTTTTATTATATATATATTTTACTTTACTTAACAAGGACAATGAAGTAATTTTACCATTAAATTTAGGGGATTTCTATCGGATGAACAAGGGCACATGGGTAATTTTACTGTTACTTTTAGGGATCTGTACATTTGTTGCAATTGACCTGTCATTGACTACTGTAGTTTCTCCTACTCTCTTCTAGGTCTTTCTATTTCTCCATTCTTTTTCTTACATGTCCATCAATTTTCACTCAGACCCAGAGAGGACGAGGAAGCATTTGGAGAGGAGCAATTTTTTACCACAGGTTTGTTACGTTAATTCTCAATTTGGTATCTTAAGAAAAATTTAGACTCTATATTTTATTTTATACTGAAGAAACAATGAACCTAATAAATCGGTGTTTGGAATTTCAGCTAGCTTACTTTCAAACATGTATTTCAATTGGGGGTACTTGTATCATTTTGCTGCTCTTTAACAGGTGAGACCAAAAATATTTGCATAAACCTTTGCTCCTTTATCTTCCAATTTTCCTCCTTTTGTTCTTCACTTTTGGATTTCTTGTGGAGTTTCTCAATTTCTTGTTAAATAACTTTCTGGTGGACGCGGGTCCTCTTTCGGTTATTGTTTCTATTGACCCCTAACTTTTGGTAGTGATCTGGTTGGTGTATGCTTATGTTTTCCCTCTATTTTTCATGAATGATTTTAGTAGCTTAGGTAAAAATAAATTGCAAAAGTATATTGGACTTTCATACTTCAATACACACTGACTAGCTCAACATTATTGGCTTATGACACTTTAGATATGCTGCAATTAGATACTAAGCTTTACGAATTTATCAAACGAGTAGTTTTTATCATACATAATTGGCAGGTGATACTTTCTGTAGCAATCAATATGAAGAAATTTTGAGTATTTAAACTTGAATGTATAGATTACCATTAGTAAGAGCTTACACATTAACAATTTTTTAATCAATAATTGTGAACCTCTATTTTGCAAATTGTTATAAGTTCTGAAAATAAAAAAAGAAAATCTTGTAGGTACAAAGTCTTATTCTTGCACTCTTTTTCTCTAATTTAAGTTACTTCATCGTTATTGAGCTTACCAACTATTATTCTTGAACCAGTGTTGTCTGAGAGGTGATATAAAATATTTCAGCAACAAGTTCCAAAAGCTTTAAATATTGTTGCAGCCGTACTCAGAATGCATTTCCATGATTGCCTTGTTAGGATAAGTAAAACAATCCCTTGGTTTCAATTTATGTGTCTTTCTTTCTTTTTAACTTTATTAAAAAAGAATGTCTTTTTCTATATTCATAACTCTTAAATTTTATCATTCTACGTGACATGTTTAAGACCACAAGATTCAAATGACATTTTGATGTACTGAACATATATTTAGTCAAAAGAAGATATTTACATGTGAAGGACCTTAATTTCATGAACAAAAAATATAAAATTTTGCGAGAAGATACTTTCAAAATATAGTATTCTCATTTAATATGCTATCTCTTGGAAGGACTCTAATGCTCATTACTTTAGTGTTTCCACAATGTCAGTAAATAAGACACACCTTTTGTTAATAAAAATGTATGAACCCTCAGAGAACTAAAATAAAAGTCGTAGTGGTATTTCAGTGGTTAAGATGTGAAGAAAAGATGGAAAAAAGGATTGGCCACAATAGTAGCCAGTAGCCCTTTTATAAGATCAGTTCTCAGGTCTTGACACATTTAATTAATATTATTATTTTAATCAATTCTTTGGTAATGTTTTGAAGATGATGGATGATGCCATGAGAGTACTCCGCTGGTAATGGACCCTTTTTTTTGTTGTTGATAAATTAGTACTTTTCTCATTGTTATTAATTTATATCCATTTTTCATGGCCTCTTTCCATTTGAAGTTAAAAAGGTTGACCATGTTTCCAAATGGAGGTAAAATTCTGAATTTCTCTAAAAATAATACCTTTGATTTTATTTTATTTTAGACTTCTTTATGTATCTAGATTTGAGCCTTTCTTCTTATTTTTCTTTCAATCAAATCTGTCATTTAATAATTTTTAATGGGTGATACATATATTTGTTTTTTCTTCCGTCATGCTTCTTTGTTCATTCCTTACAGGAGATTAATTGTTTGTTCAAACACTACTTATGAATTAATTTTATGTTTGATATGCCTAAAGTAACTAAGGAAGTTTATGTTTCTTTTCCTTCTTTTTTTTTAACACAGGACTTCTATACCTTGCATAGCATTCACCAATTCAAGAGCTATATTATTTAGCACTACTAGACAATATTAGTAAGTAATATGCCGTTTAATTGAACCTAGAATTTCGATTGGATTGGTACTAATCTATATAAGAGTCGTCATCTATTTGGTTTCTGCATTATTTTCGTCTTGTGTACCTTTTCGGCTCATATTTGGGGTTTGATTATATTTATTTGCCCAACTCTATTAGGTCTTTCTATGAATTTATTATAAGTCCAATATAGATGTAATGTGCAATTCGTCTTTCATTTAGCACTTTTTTCTATTGAGTTTTGAAAACTGATGATTGCCTCTACTATGCTATCTTGGGATTTGTTGGGAAGTAAATTTGAAAAACTTCAATTGTTAGTTGTGGCGTGTTTATACTTTGATGTCAAGACAGAAAAGAATATATTCTTTTGAATATTGATTTGCAGGTTACTAAATACTAAGATATTTGTGTTCTTTATCACTTCAAATAAGCGTATATTTTGGTTATTATGACATAACATCTTGCTCTTCTGTTAATTTCTTTCACATACTTAATCTACCTAAAATAAACAGTATTTTGTGTCCCACATGAGATTTTGTCCATCTTTTGAGTAGCAAGGTAAATATATGTCCATGTCAAACAACAATGTGCAAAGATAGAGGCATTTTTTAGATACTCTAGATGATATTTAAGTTTTGTTGACAGTGAATTGGTAGGGTTCCCTAGCAATAGGTTAATAAGACTTTTCTTATTTGACTATCAACAACTCTGGACGAAAAATAAAATGCCAATTACCTTGGAAATTCTGTGCAAGTAAAATGACCTCTTGACCGAACACATGTAAAACTATGAAAGTCAAATTAAGAAATCACGAAAATTGAGGTGTGAAAAAAGAAATAAATGTGAAGCTGAAGATTTAAACGGCAAAAAATAATCTTCTTTAAGTGGTAAAAGCTAAGCATAAGTGAAAGTGGACATTTTTGTTACTGTTTACTACTCTTTATGAGATTCTGGAATGAATGGTGCCAATACATTATTTAATTGTGCTAATAGATGATGTTGATAAGACGGTAAAATTAATTTTGTTTTCTATCTTTACCATATAGTATAGGATCCCTGCCTTTCCGACTAGTAGTTATGCATTTTCCTAGATTTTTTGTTGTTGTATAATTAGAGTTTGGACTCCTCCAGAATCAGATGGAAGGAACATATTTGGAAGGCGCCAGACGCAAGAAAGAGACTTGCCTTATGTTTCTGATGATTGTGAAACCAAAAATTGTCAGCTCCAACCCCCCACCCCCCAACAAAGAAACAATAGAACTTTTTTTTTTTGTCATTGTTATAGTTATTATTGCAGTTTTCTAAATATGGATGATGTTTTATGAGCAGAAGGAGGAGATGATGGGAGAGTTTAACAAAGCCTAAGTAGCTATCCAATGAGTTTCATAGTTTTAATGTGATTACCTTAGACTTTATTTTTTGTACTTAACATGACAACATATGTTACACCACATAAGAAATATGTTTATAATTTGTTTGTGAGCTTCACCTTGTTTTTGCAAACTTAAGCTAAAAAGAGAAGTAGAGAGGAAGTGTTGTTCAAAACTTATCATGATGTTTTACTTAGTTCTGTTCTTGATGGTCCTTCTCTTTATCGGAGCATTGAATAGATCTTTGGATGATTCAGTTTCTAAGATTCAAAGTGAGCTGCCTTCAACTAAGGATCCTCTAATTCCATGGATAACTGAAGAGGTTCCTTGCTTGAGCACATATTCTGGAGGACGTAGGCCAAGAAAGAAAACATTTATGGTTATTGGGATAAACACCACCTTCAGTAGTAGAAAAAGGCGCGATTCTATTAGACAGACTTGGATGCCTCAAGGTGTTAATTATAAGATTATTGATGTATATACTTCTTCCATTTTCATTTTCTTCCTCCTTTGACAACATTCTGTGTGTTTGCATAGGTGCAAAGCTACATAAATTAGAGTAAGAAAAAGGGATCGTTGTGCGTTTCATGATAGGCTACATGTATGATATGCATTGTTCTATAGCTTCTTCATGCCAAACATATAGATGTTCATTCATCAATGAATTTATGTTGGAGTCTCATATTGTTTCTTGCCAAAAGAGTGATAATATGCTTCCTGTTCTTTGTTTTAAATATCCTCTGCTTCACTTAGAAGTTGAATGCATGATTAGCTTTTCAAGAGATATACGAAGGAAATTATCATTTAGAAGCTTTGTTAAGAGTTAGTAATTCACTACTAAAGATGGACTGGAAAGATTTAAGACAAGGTATAGAGAACTACAAGTGAGTGATTGCAGAATCATTTATCTATAATCTAGCATTCTGCTTTTTCCTTTTCTATTTGGTAATGTACAGCAAGCAACTTTTGAACGAAGCTATAAGAAGTACATTTTGCTGCTTAAAGGAACTTGCAAGAACTTTGAATCTTCTATAAAACAATATTTGCCTTCATAAACTAATATGTGTTGTTATCCCACTCTTTCTAGATTTCTAAGAACTAAATACTAAAGGTATATAGAGTTGGTATTCTAACTAAATACTCGATGTGACTTTTGGGACTGGGAATGCCATTTGTCGCGTAAGTTATGATGATCCATGTTAATTTTCCCATTGTAGCTTCAAAATGATCAAAGGAAAGGATATTAGCTTTTGTTAAGGTTGTAGATTTGAATCAATGACATTCAATCAATTTACTTCTGTCTTTAGAATGTCAAGACGAGTGAATATCTTGCCATGATCAGTACCTCTCAGTTGCTTAGTTGTTACTTGTGAACACCATTCCATCAATCAATTTAGTTGGACGTGAATTATTCTGTTATTGCATTTGTGCTGATATTGCAAATGTAAAAGGCAAAGTAATAACATCCCTTGTGAGTTTCATGTTTGATGGTTTCTATACTTTTCAATCTTGGGTAGATATATCACTGGCCCAGGAGTATGGTTTTAACTTGATGCCCAACATGATAAGAATAAGTGTAGGATAAGTGTTTCCTTTTGTCTTCTTTTTTTGTTTCTTTTAATTGAAATTTTAAATAACAGCATGAAAGTTTACTTTGTATCAGAATAGGAAAGGTTTTTTCTAGAGCTAAATGGTGCATTTGGATATAAATGTGGGAAATTGGTTCTCTTGTGGAAACTGTATCTTCCACGATAGTAAGTCATAGATAAGCCATGAGAGATTCAGACACAGTATGTTGCACATTTTCTCACTTGTAATAATCTGCCAAATATTTTTTCTATCCTTCTAGAGGCAGTTTACAACTTCCTAATTTTCGAGGTATCTCTAAATTGAGTGATAATTATATTTATGTTTGAGGGATAAGCTCAATCACCAAAAGTTTTCATCTCTTCTTTCGGTGCACTTTATTGTATTCAAATCATGTTATTGAATTTAATCTTGAAGAAGTTTGTACTAAGTTCAAAAATAAAAGTTCAC
>JAJOOP010001260.1:0-34972 GCA_029582705.1 Solanum chacoense | reverse complement strand
TAAGGATAAAGTCTTCAAATTTCCTAAGTATTTTTTAACCAAAATAAACTAAAGTGTTGTACAAATAGCCACTCTTTATCTTTTGGATGTAGATGCAAATTTCAAGAATGTGCAGAAAAACACCTTGCTCAAGATGGTGTGTGTGTGTATACATATATATATATATATATATATATATATATATATATAACACATAAGTGATATATTAAAAACTTCTTTAAAAAAGAGGGTCAGTGGATGCAGTAACTACTCTCCAAACCAAATATTTATGTACTAAGAGTTTCACCGAACCTAAAACTAAGCGCAAACTCATGAAAGTTGAGTAGCAAATTAATAACACCAAAAGTGGTTGCTTCAATCTTAATATAAGGACTGGCACAGAATGGTATCATCAAGAGCTTCCATACTCGTGTTTAAATGACATCTGCTTTCATTACGTAATGCCTGTATACCTCTTTTCAATCATTTTATTAGCTGTGATAAATGTGTGATAGTCTAATGATAAGAGCTGTCCACCTCCAACCATGACAAGGGGGGAAATGTAGGGAAGTTTACAATAAAAACAGTTGTAGGTGATTTTATTGAACTGAAATTGACTGTATATGTGACTCGTAATAGACTGCCCTTAGATTTCAGTGTTTCTATTCACAATATAGTGCAACTCCAGAACAATTCAGACAGCAATTCGAGAGAATATCTTCCTGCTTTTGGAACAAAATGCACCAAATCACAATAACATGATTTCTTCTTAGCCTAAATGTAAGACACGATATTAAACAGTCAGCCAAAAGTACCTTAGCACTGATTTGATCAGTTACCATAAATAAATATTTCAATTACGAATATTGCATAAAGTCAATATCATTTCCTCTCTTCTAGTCTAGAAGGATAAAAGACACACCTAGTTCACTCAAAACATATTCTTTTATTGTGAATGTTACTACGTAACATGACTTCACCATTATGAAGTGTGTTTGGCATCAACTTACTTACTCCACCCAAATAGGATTGAAAGACGAAGATGAATTTGCTTCTGAATGATAAGAACAAAAGGCATTCAACAACAACATACCCAGTGAAATCCCACATCCCACACTATAGGGTCTGGTGAGGGTCTAGTGTACGCAGACCTTACCTCTACCTCATGGATGTAGAGAGGTTGTTTCCGAAAGACCCTCAGCTCAAGTAACACACACCAAAGCAGTTTGAAATAGGAGAAATAGCAGTCATACCTCAGGATTCAAATCATTAACCTTCTCAATTGCATCCTCTACATTACCAGCCTGTACTGCCTTTTTAACCGCCATTCGATCAGTGATAGTAGCAAGATCTATATCAGCTATTCATTCATAAGGAGAAGCATGTAGATGTACCTATGAAACGACACAAATTCGTATAATAATATGAAATGAGCAACCAAGAAGATCACAGAAGGATACGATCTGTTCCAGATTCCTTTCTGAACTTTTCAGCTGCTTCAACATAACCCTCTGTGACCAAAAAGTTCATCACTAACTTATTCATATCTTCTTTTCTAATTTTTACATCATTGAGCTTTTTCTCCCACTCTTCTCTTGTGATTACTTTCTTTGATGTTGCCTGCAAAGGGAAAAGGGAAAGAAATAAAAATAGATAAATGTATCGCTGCACCATCCAAAACCTGTAAGTTTGGTGGTAGCAAAATCTTATATGAGCCATGAATGAAACAATTATTAACAAGTTAAGCCATATGCAGCTTTTGGCAAGCCATTCAAAAGTAAGAATCTGACTCATATACATAATTGGACCAAAACTCAACTTAATAGGACTTATCACTACCATATCCAATAGTATCAAGTACATTCCACATCTCACCAATTTGTTTTAAGCACCATTGCAGACTATGCACACTGGTCTTAAAACCTTTTTAAGATCACGGCTCGCTGTTCCAGAAGAATGGTATACAACAACAACAGCAACAACAACAACATACTCAATGTAACCCCACAAATGGGGTCTCGGGAGGGTGGTAGTATGCTGCCTTACCCCTACCTTGTGAAGGTAGAGAGTTTGTTTCCGATAGACCCTCGGCAAAGGTAAAGCATATCAAAAACAGTATGAAGGAAATAAAGTAGTGAAGAATCCAAGTAGAAAATAGTAGAAACAAGAACAGTAGCACAAACAAATAATATGGTAACCGATGCACAGGAAACAACTGGTAATAATATAAGATAGTAGGAGAGTAATAGTAATAATACTAATACGAGAAACTAGACAACACTCGGTTTACCTACTAACATTCTACCCTAATCCCCATCCTTCATATTTTCCTATCTAGGGTCATCTCCTAAGTGAGCTGCAAGTGTGTCATGTCCTGCCTAATCACCTCTCCCCGATACTTCTTCATCCTACCTCTACCTCTTCTCAGCCCCACCATAGCCAACTGCTCACACCTCCTAGCTGGGACATCTATGTATCTCCTCTTCACATGTTTTAACCATCTCAGTCTCTCCTCCATCATTTTGTCCACCATGGAGGTCACTCTCACCGTCCCAAATATCTTCATTCTTAATCATATCTCTCCTAATATCCCCACACATCCCTCTCAGCATCCAGAAGAATGGCATGAATGCATATATAATTAGAAAGGTCAGTTGAAATGGAGAAATGTTACTAAATGTTATACCATAGGAAGACACTTACCAAAATGAAAAAAAGTTATGGACAACAATTGTAAGACCAACTATATTACAAGAGAGTGAATAGTAGCCTTTAAAGGTCCAATACATCCACAAGATGAGTGTTGCATAGACACGGATGCCAAACTGGATGTACGGTCATACAAAATGGTCCAATATAAGGTACAAGTAGCAACACATGGAGGATAGATAGAGAACAAAGTCGCTTGAGACAGTTTCCTCATGTTCCATTTCGACCTTCTGATGCACCAATCCATAAGTGTGAAATCATGGTGATCGAAGGGGTTAAAAAGGGGACAAACTAAATTAACATGGAAGAAAGTTGTTTTGAAAAACCTATAATTTCTTAAAATCCATCTATACTTCATGAAAAAAGAGCATAATAGAAGAAAAAAATCTATATAGTTGTTACGAACAAGTTGGAGTTAAGGTTTAGTCAGGTTGGTATGCTTTACTTTTAGGAGTTCCACAACAAAGTGATGTGTCCTTTCTTTTCTTTTATGTGATAGAAAACGCATAAAAAGGCATAGACATAATTTCAGATCCATGTCCTTGATCATAAACCTACTGTCCCATTATACCTAATGAAATACCAAAGTGGGGTCTGGGGAGGGTAGAGAGTATGCAAACCTTACCCTACCTGTGGAGGCAGAGAGGTGTTAAGGAAAAAAAGAAAAGGCGATAAAGAAAATATAGCAACCAATAAGGAAAGCAGTACAGAGCATTCAGAAAAGGAACAATAACAACAATGAAATAATAGTATGATAACCAAAACACAATAAACATCATATGATGCTAGATATCAAAGGTAAGAAAGTACAAAAATAAGGCTAATACTGTGACAAAAACCACTAAGCCCAAACCCGTTACACACGAATCAATCAATCAATCAACTATGCCTCAACCCTAAATTAGTCTAAGTAAGTAATGTGAATGAAGCTAACAACTATTTTTATATCTCAATAAACCTAATACAACCCTTGACATTTCTTCGTGTCCGATACCAGCAAATTTTTGCTGAACTTATATAATTCCAAAAACAAAAAGACCTAATTGACAGGGAAAAATTGAATCACGAAAAGAAAAGTACGGTACCGTGTCTTCTAATTCAGCTAAATCGCTAATCATAATCCAGTACGACGACATGGGTACTAAAAACTAGCCTTGAGTTCCTTTTCCGGTTTCGATTTTGCCGTCTCCTAGAGGAAATAAGCTGAATAAATTAACCGAGAGGGGGATAGAATACAAAATGTTCTCAAGTAGTAATTTTTTTCTAATAATGTGAGTAAATATGTTTCAGGTGGAATAGGATTCCATGTTTAGATTGGTCTATAATAACTTGTCTATTAAAACTAGGAGCTTGTTTGGGCAAGCGGCTAAAAATTGCTTATTTTTAGAAATACTTTTAATAAAATAGTTTTTGAGAAAAGTGCTTTTGACAAAAACTAATTTATATTCGGTTAATTCATTTGGAAAGTGCTTTTACTAAGCAGATTGTGCTGTCTAATCTTTTTTAAAATGTGCTTAAGAAAGTCAAATTAAGAAAAAGATCATGTATCAATGCACTTTAAATATAAAGATTATTTTATAGAGAAATTATTTTAAATATCTATATAAATTTTAATTAAATTTTTATTTTTTGTTTAATTAAAAAGTACATATTACAAATTTTCAATCAATATTATGCATAGATAAATCAAAGAAACTATTAAATATTGATATAATATTAACATGATGATTTAAATATAATAAAAACACCAAGCAAAATACAACTAACCTCAACACAACTAGTTCCAACATAACTAATCCCATCCTAACTTGTCTTCAAACAATAAGAGTGAAATCATTAGTAATTAAAGGGGTTAAAGAGGGGACAAACTAAAACTAAATTTACATGGAAGAAAGTTGTTTTGAAAGACCTATAATTTCTTCAAATCCATATATACTTACTAACAAAAGAGCATAATAGAAGAAAAAGGATCTATATAGTTGATACTAACCAGTTGGAGCTGAGGTTTAGCCAGGTTGGTATGCTTTACTTTTAGGAGTTCGGGACTAGAAGTAAACAAAGAGTGATAGAAACTAACAAAGTGTTGTGTCTTTTCTTTTCTTTTATGGTTCCAGCAAATAGAAGGAGATCAACAACAAAATATTAGATTGATAAGGGTCTAAGGTGATCAAGGAGTCTCCTAATCTAGTTAGAAATTAGAGACCCTAAGTTATAGAATATTAGATTAAGATGGTTCTAAACAATGTTGCTAATACTCTTCAAAAATATTGACGGGCGAGTGTCAGATCTTTCAAAAATAGTGCAGTTTTGGAGGTTTGGAGGATTCGACACAGATGCGGCAACATTTTTGGAGAGTTCGAGCAACATAAGTTCTAAATATAACAACTTCGTCAATAAGGCTCCATACAACTAGCTTGGGAGTGAGGCCAAACAATATTTGTTGTTGTAGTTTCAGCAGTAGTATCATGAACTTTCTATATATCCCAGAATCTTTTATATGCACATACTAATATCTAAGAACAACTTAATCATGAAGCTTCTACAAACCATAAATCCCAGAAAAAGGCATTAACATAATTTCAGATCCATGTCCTTGATCATAAACCTACTGTCCTGTTACACACAACAACAAAAACAACATCCCCTACCTCGTGGAAGTAGAGAGGTTGTTTCCGAAGAACCCTCGGCTCAAGTACAGCAAATCAAGTAGTTATGAACCGTGATAACATCATGGCAGTGAAGAAAACATAGCAACTAATAGTGCAAAGCATTCAGAAAAGGAACAATAACAACAAAATAACAGTGTGATAACCAAAAAAGAATAAACAACATTTGATGGTAGATTCAAAAATAAGAACTACAATAATAAGGCTAATAGTACAACATACACCACCAAGCCTAAACCCATTACACACAGGGGCGGATCTACGTGGACTTCAGGGGGTTCACCCGAACCCCTGAATCGACAAACTCCTGAATCGAAAAATTATATTGTGCATATAGGACCAAATCTGTATTATATGTCTATATATTTAATATTGAACCCCTCGACACAAGTAAATGGCTTGGTTCAGCGGCTATAAGGGTTCAAAAACTAGTAGGCGTGCGGGTTCGAATCCGGCTAGCAAACATTTTTCAATGTTTAAGCTTGAAATCTGGTACAACTTATTTGTCAACACTATTTAGCTTTTTTTTTTTTAACCTCCTCAATGGAAATCCTGGCTCCGCACTGATTACACACGAATCAATCAATCAATCAATCAATCAATCAACTATGCCTCAATCCTAAATTAGTCCAAGTAAGAAATATGAATGAAGCTAACAACTATTTCTATATCTCACTAAACCTAATGCAACTCCTGACGATTCTTCGCGTCCGATACCAGCACCAGCAATAAAATAGATGGAAGGCACCTGACGATTCTTCGCGCCATATACCAGTAATAAACTAGAAGGATAAGGCTAATCCTACAACAGATACCAACAAGCCTAAAACTGTTACACACGAATCAATCAATCAACTACGCCTCAATCCTAAATTAGTCCAAGTAAAGCAATACGAATGAAGCTAACAACTATTTCTGTATCTCACTAAACCCAATGCAACCCTTGCCGTTTCTTCGCACAATTTTTGCTGAACTAACACAATTCCAAAAACAAAAAAACCTAATTGAAGAGGAAAAAAAAACGAATCATGAAAAAGAGAAGTACAGTACCATGGCTTCGATTTCAGCTAATTCGCGAATCACAATCCAGAACAATGACATCAGTATTCAAAACTACGCCTTGAGACCCATTAAAACAACCGGAGCAGTCGTCGGAGTTCCTTTTTCCGGCTCCGATTTCGCCGTCTCCCTAGAGGAAATAAAGTTGAATAAATTAACCGGGAGGGGGAATTGAATACAGAATGTTCTAAAGTAGTAATTTATTTATTTTTATAGCAATGTGAGTAAATATATATTTTAGGTGAAATACGATTCCATGTTTTTGCCCTTTTTTTTAGTTACTTGGCTATTTAGACTAGACACGATTTGGTATGATGGATAAACCTGAAATAATTATTCGATAAGTTTTTAATAACGTGTATATTGTTAGTTTAAATATAATATTTATTTTGTATGCTATCGTTAAAATCATTAATAAATAATGTGAAAAGTTTTATTTTGCATAAAGTGTGATCGCGTTATGACCTTAATTTTTTATTATTTGATTATTATATTTTAACTTTTATCGATACTCTATCGTATTTCTCTGATAGATTTATCCTTCAAATTATTAAGAGATAGTTACGTTTTAGTGCGGCTCATACAATTACTTTACAAGTTTACATAAGTTTGCTAAGCTTTTTTTTAATGCTTATCTAAATTGATCCCAACGGTGGAGCTTAAGAGTCTAAAAGGTTGTCATGTCCCGATCTCCATAAAATTCAAATTCGGAGTCAAATGATAGATCTTGATAAAACGAATTCAATGCGGTCCCAAAATTTCATCCTCAACTCCAGAAAATCGCAAATTATATATGTGACTGCAATAGCAAAAATTCAAGAGCAAAGTGTCATTTTTAATATATTTCTCAATCAAATTCTGTTGTGATTCACGATGTCTTACCTATTGGGGGTGATAGGCCATCACTAGATCTATCTCTCCATTGATTTTCTCTCCACAAATTTCAAAAGATTCCATTTTGCAGTTTGAGAGAAATCAACTGACAAAGTTTGACGAAATCTTATTTTGTATAATAGTGTATCAAATAGTAGTATACTATATATGGGTGTATAAATACCTTTTATAATTTCATATAATCTTATATTATAAAGTATAGTATTGTATTATTAAGTTTTTTTTTCTTTCTAAATATGTAAAAAGGAAATATGAAAAAATTGTATATTGTTTTATACTAGATGTATATAATTGTATATCGAATTGTGCTTTGAGCTAAAGATTTGTAATGTAAGTTTTGACTATATTTTGTAATGTAAGTTAGGTAAATGTACTTTTATGATTATTTTTTTTTCAATTGTTAATGTGTAACATTAAATAATGACAGAAGAACGATGCAATCTACCAAATATTATATTCATTAAAATAATATAGTAATGATATAACACAACATAATATGATACAATATATTATGAAACAATATACATAACAATCATCCAAAAAGTTTTTTTAGTAGATTGAAATTATGTTCAGATATGACTTAAAATATTATGATATGAAAATATAAATTTACGTCCTCAAGAAATATTTATTTTGAAAATAAAAATAAATTGTAACGACAAAACATAAGCAGAAGAGTAAATGACCCAAATTAAAATGAGGAAACAAATTGTACAAAATAACCACTTTCATATCGCTAATTAATATTTAACCTATCATTTCATAATGGGATGATTTAATTGGTGTTACCTATAAAATAATAGAGTAATTTCAATTCCAAATGTGCCAAAGGAAAAAAAAGAAGTTATAATGGAGTAATTTCATAGATGGTATTAGATAAAATAATATATTTATTCGTTCAATTTGTGGACAAAGTTATTTGAATTATAATAATTTTTTAATTAATTTGTATTATTTGAGAGGTAAGTACAATAAGATAATATACAAAGTTAGATAGATAAGATGAATATTCAGGCTTAATTTGAGATTAAATTTGTATTTATAATGTTATCCTGATTTCAATCAAACAAAGGATAAATTTTATCTCAAATTTAATCATGAAATATTTCACATTATCCCATGAACCAACGATCCCTATTATAATCGTGCTATATTTCGAGCACTTGTTTTTGGGGTCTAATAGTAGCCATGGCATCAAATCACCATTAGAACTTGGAAGTTTGTTAATGGAGGCGCTTAGGATTAGCGTTAGGTTAAAGAAAGGTCTCTTTGATGGATTAAAAAAATCAAACGTCTAATAACGTGATTAATGGAGTAGTTACATGAGGCTGAATTATTTTAACCACTAATTTAAACATGATCAATGCCAACATGTGCTTTAGTCAATGTGAGAGCACAATAATTAATATTGTATTAAAACTGATAGGTAAGACAATTTAAGATTTGAAATCTACTAAGTTTTTATATTACTTTAAGATACTACTACTCTTTCTAATTACTTTTATTAGTCCGGTCTGAATTTTGTATGCTTCTTAAAAATTAATATTTGACGCGAGTATCTCATCAAAATATTCGTATTAATTGATAAGGTCTTAGGTTTTCAGAAATGACCTGAGAATTAAGTAATTAATGTTGAAGGTAAAATATTAAAAATTCTTTTAATATGCTAAAAGCGATAAATAAAAATATATATTTCATAATATATAGGACAAATAAAAGTAAAAGAAGGAGTAAATATTTCACAAATATCGTAGAAAATTTGAACAAAAATTATTGAATTCTCATAAATAGACACGTAATTCTTTGGATCCATTAAAGCACCTCCCTTTGAGCATATTATTGTGAAAAAGGTGTGTTTCAATTATAATAATGATTTTATGATTTTTGTATCGAAGTGAGTTTATGTAATTAATTATGCTTCTTTAATCATCCATTTTTTTGGTTTTTGCGCCAAATAAATGGTTAAATAATCATGTATTCCCTTAATATTATTTTATTTTAAAGAAAAGATTGTCGATCAATTTAAACTTTGATTCAACATTATATAGTTATACAAATACATTTAATCAAAATAGGATAAAACATAACTTTGTTATTATTTTTATACACATAAGATAGGTAAGTCTTTAAGTAAATTATTTATATTGATCAATGACAAGAAATTAAAATTAATAAAGAGAGATTTAAAAAATGATTTACTTTTTTTTAGATTATCATTGAAGTTTTTTTTTTTTTTTTAAAAAAACTTATAAAATAAAAGATGTATACATTCAACACCAATGGATGACAATCAATGGCATCTTTCCCTTAACTTTTACTCAATTACATAAGATAATAAAAGTAATTAATTACTCATTTATTATTATGTTAACTAGGGATTATACTATAAAAAAGGGATAAAAAGAAAAGACAAAATAAAAATAAAAATAACCCTTCATTTTTTCATATTATCCTTTGTGAGATATTTATAATTTACTATAAATCACACGTATTTTGAAGTTTTTATTTTATTCTTATATATTTAATGATCAATCAAACATTATCATATAAATTGAAATAAGAATGAACCGTAAGTACTTACCTAAAAAAGAGATAAGATAATAAATGTGTCACAACTATAAATGACATATACAAATAATCTAAGAGAGAACACTCCTTTTCGTCCACATTATATACCGAATAGTATAAATATAATTTATTAATATACTATCAGATTATCAGTGAACCCATTAGAAAAACCTCAAATAATTAAGAATCAATAATAAAAAAAGTTAAAACCATTATCAAAATTATTAAACCAATAACTTTTTTCCTAGTTCGAATTATCAGTTTTAAACAACCCTAATTTAAACTTTTGAAAATGATATTTTTTTTAATCGAAAGCATCATTAAAATTCGATTCAAACTCTTAAGTATAAATAATAGTCATGTCGGATAAGTCGTACACTCGTTCTAATAGTTTTAATGTAAATATTGAACACGAAATTAAAAAAAAAAACACTTACCTAAACAAGAGAGACAGCCAAAGTTGAACTGACAAATACGCGGCCTTAGTTTTTTTTTATTTTTTTAACAAACACTTTTTCTATTCACATTAGGATTCCTCTAAAGAAACAATAAATAAATAATATAAAATTAAAAGTCTCAAAAAAACCTATTCAACACTTTCCTCTTCTTTCTTATCGAACAAAATTCCTACAAAAACCTCAAAAAAAGATAAAAATATTGAAAAGTCGCGTTCCTCAGAAACTTCTTGGAAGAGCGAAAATTCCATAGATTTGATTTCAGTAGTTTTTGGGGTTTTTTGAATCGCAAAAAACCGATAAGAATTGGGTATTTTGGTGTTTTTTTTTTTAATGAAAAACGGTGTGGAGGTCTTCTTGGTGAGGGATTCTTGAATTTATAGGATTTGAGGTGTGATTTGGTGGGGAATTGAGTTTTTTTTTTGTTGAGATGATGATGGCGGACAAGACGTCAGAGTATTGGTTATCATCGGAAGATCCGTCGGTTGATTTTGATCTAAATTTTGATGGGCCAAGTATGGATATAGATGATTTGCTGAGCATTATTGAAGAGAAATCGGATCCTCCTGCTCAGCAGGTAAATTTTAATTTTTACTCAAAATTATGAACTTTTTAGCATGGTAATCTAAGTGATGATGATTCATTTAGTGGGTTGTTAGTAGACATGCAGTTCTTAAAAGATTTAGGGTTTTCCAGTTTGCTTTTGATCTAGATTTTTGCAAGCTCAGTTTGGAAAATCAAGAGATAATTTATTGTTTAGTTTGTAATTTACACTTGTTATTAACTATAGTCATTTTCGAGAGTTGTTTAGTTTGTAATTTACACTTGTTATTAACTATAGTAGTTTTCTAGAGTACTGAATTTGTTATATTCGAAGGGTGATGTAGTAAAGTTATCCTTCTATTTAGGGATTTTAAGGGGTATGCTAAATCAATATGGAATAAGTAGTAAGAATGGATGGGGAGGGAGTATATACAAAGAAGGGGACACAGTTTAAGGTTTTAGATGGGACAATTATATAATTGAGCATTGCATGTTGGGATCATAGTATATTGGATTTTGTGTGGAAATAGAGTAACTAAGGACTTAGAGATTTGTCATTTGAGTTTGAAAACAATTGTTTATCTATATTTATTATTACTCCCTCACAATTCCCTATTTAGTTTGTCCTAAAAGGAATGCCACTTTTCTCTATTTGGATACTTGATAGAATTAGGTCTATCTTTACGCGTAATGACACATGACTTTTGTTTGGGCTCACTTGAATTAAGAGTTTATTCATTTATTAAGAGAGAGAAGATGTAAAGACATGTGGAACTCGTAATCACTTGTTTTATTATGGTGGTAAGGACAATTGGTGCTTTCCTCGTTGTGTTGCATTAGTTTCCTGGATAGAGATCTTAGCTAAATTGACTAGATTGCCAAGTGGAATGGAAAAGATATGATATAACGACAATAGATAATCATTGTAGTGATTATTTTATGTGTTTGTGCTGGAATACAATATACCTGCGCCATGTTATAAGATAATTTTTGTAGAAATAAAAAATTCAACATCTGGAAGAAAGAAGAGTCTTGCGAAAAGACCTTCAAATAAAAGAATTTTGTACTTTAAGATGTAAACAGTGAAATGTCAATTTTGTGTACAAATTCCAACAGGTGTCATCTTGAAAGAATCCAAGTGTACCTTATTGTCGTTATTTTTCTGCATAGGATCACGACTGACTCATGATCTTGCAAATAATTAGCTAGGTTCATTAGTTACTAGAGATGCGTGCAGGGGCGGATCTATTGAGGGAGGGGGTGCCACGACATCCACACACCTCAGTTGGGACTATGTATATATATGTATGATAAATATGGAAAAATAAATAAAGTGGCACTCACACTGACAAATGATCATTTGGTGCCACTGGCTGAGGGCTGTATTTTCTGCCAACAGGGAACGAGATCGAGCCCAGCCTGCTACATTTGTAGTGAACTATTTTGTTTTTTTGCATTTAATATGCTTACATCCTTGCAGGATATTAGTTCTCTTTTTTTCTTTTTCTATTTTGCTTCTTCTTTTCCTTCTTTTTCTTTATTTGTTGTTGACTCTATATTCCACATGAGTTCCAATTGATTTTTTCGTTTAAAATCATTAACTCTTTCTTCTGTTTTTAAGTTCTTGGAGTTTATTAAGTTATTTCTTTGAGCATCTAAATGTGCATTTATAGTGAGTTTGAGTTCTAGACGTCTAGAACTAATTACTATATGTTACGTCTTGGGTCTTTGAATGCCCAGCTATTAGGTAAATAATAGGGACTCATTTCTTTCATTCTTGTGGTCCCCAGTGTTTTGGGAAGCGAGAAGCAGAGAAAAGCGATGAGGGCTCGCTCTGTGAAGCGAGAGGTGTGAAGTGAAGCACATACTTTTTCCAAATAAAGCGCTATTTAGTATAAAAAATAAAAAAATATTAAATATGCCTAGATAAATAATAAAGAACTCAATAGAGGTAACATATTAAGCAAAATATTTCAATTCTTAGATTAAAAAGCAAGTAGATAGTCAATAATCCTCACAAGTCATAACAATTAACATATAAAACAAATGCATAACCAAATCACAAAGGGAGCAAAATCCTATTCTTCAACAAGATCCTCAAATCAGAAGTAAAAAGAACAGAGTAACGCTACTTAAGTAGCATTACAAACAGAAAATTGAAGGAAAAAAACCCTAGTTACCAGAAAGAGAAGAAACGAAACATACGCAGCACTGCAGGAAACCGAAGAGAAGTCGAGAAAAAGAGGAGAAGAAGAGAACTAACCTGTTGCAACAATCGCCCAAGGAGAGAAAATAATTGGAAAAACCTGCGTAAGTATTTTTACAGAAATTAAAAAAAAAAACCTAGTTAGCACTTATCTCATTTGAGCATGTGCTTTTTCTCGCTTCTTTACTATTGCCTCGCTTCAAGGCATTAGAGCAACAACTTGTCGCTTTGCTTCTCGCTTAAAGCGAGCTCTTCAGCGCTTTTAACAACACTGGTGGTCCCATCGAAGTACCGGAGAGGGATCTCAGTGTTGGTTAATATTGGTTTCCCCATTGGGGCTTGGAAGAGAGTAATAATTTTCACATTCGAAGTTTGATTGATATCCACAATGAGATAAAGTGGAACAAGAGATGACATAAGGAAGAATTGATTGAAAGGATATTTTTGCAATTTAATCATTGAGAGTCATTGTATAACCATAATACTTTTTCTTGAAAATTCCAAGATATATCATTCAAAAAAAGCACACACACAAAAAAGGTCTTTTAAGCAGCATAGATATTATGATATGTTACATTGAAGGAGAAAGAAATATAAAGAAAGACCTTTGTGATGGCCGTATCTTATAAAGAAATACTTTGTTCAGTTGAAACCATTTTGACATTTTAGCGTGCTTTCATCTGTATAAATTGAGTTTTTCTTAGAGTATAATGTTCTATATTTATTTTAGTCTATAAGTTTTGAGTATATTCATGTTCTTTTCTTACTTTTCCCCCCCTTTTCCTCTATGTGAGAGAGTGGATGGGGTCATTTGCAAGATCCGTGGCTCTTCAAAGAGAAACACGGAGTCCACAAGTTTTCACAAATAAAGGACATGTTGGTTGAATGAATAATGAATTTATACATGTGTTCGAGTAAATTGAACAAATGGAAATACTCAAGTAGTATGATTTAAGTTTTTCACAGATAAAGGACATGTTGATAGAAACAATCTGTAGCTGTCTTTGAGTAAATTGAACAAATGAAAATACTTAATACAGTTGAAGTTCAGTGAATAATTAGTTATAGAAAATAAGATATGTGGTACTATGCTTTAGTAATGGGTTTGTCAAGATGATCAATATTACTCTCAAGGATTACTAAAACTTCTAGACAACACACCTTGTAAATTTCAATGGCTTGTTGAATAAGTACTGGGCAACTGGTTCCATTAATGTGTCCAAGAGGTGTTGGACCTGGGCCAAGCACAATTAAAGTTGATGTGAGATGTCAGATAAATTCTGTTTTTTACTATGTACTCTAAAATAAGTTGACAAAAAGCTTAATGAATGAAATTGGGCCACCAGGGTCATAAAGTCAAAAAACAAAAACGAAATGGTTATGTAAAAGCATATACTTCCAAGTCTTCTTTGCTTTCTATCTCCAGGCTGGGAATACATATTGTAGGCAGTCTGTCATTGGATCATGTGAATAATTTGGTCTTACAATTCTTACCCCAGTTTGTCAATTATTTTAATATTTGAGTATCGATTTGCAGAGTATGCCGGAGGTTTTATTGCAAAATGACATGGGACAAGGTTAGTTGATATCCCTGCTTGGATACTTCAGGAATTTGATGTTGTTATTAATTTGTTATGAGATTATGTTGCTTATTACTTATCATGATATTTGATTCTCGATCTCTATGCTATTTTTATGTAGGTTATTCAGATTTGGAGAGATCTTCAGCTTCAAGGGCTCAATTTCTTGGACACATTGGAGTTTCCCCTTCGTCTAACTCAGAAGTTTCAGATACAAGGACTGGTGTTTCCGATGGCTCATCTGATTCTGCAGGGAATTCAATTGTTGATGGCAGAAAGCTTGGATTTCAATTAGATAGATGCTCTCCAGTACATAATCTCTATGGAAGCCTGACTGATTGGGCATTTGGTCAGGACAATGAATGGTTCAGTGACAGGGATAACATCTCTCAGAGTACTTCATCTAATGTCCAGCAAGAAAGTAAGGGAACTCAAACTTAGATGTCCACTAGTTGTGGCTGTTTTAGCTTTGCTGTTAATACTGATTATATCAATGATATAATAAATTGAATACGGATATCAGCTATACAATATGTGAAACTCATTATTAACACTGGTTCTCCAGAGCAGTGTTGACCTTCTTTATAGTTGGCCTTTCTGTTATTATCAACTTTGCTTGTAGGTTCTTTTCTGTTGGAATTTTTTATTTACTCATTTTTGTTTTTAATTTCTTTGAGAACATAATTGACATTTTAGGGTTGCTGCTAAGCCAATCAGCTGCAGAGAACAAGTTCAAAAGCTCAGGATCATTAGCTTCAGAAGAAACATCAAGCATGGAAGTAGCTGTATCTTCGGACAATCAATACTATAGACTTGGTTTATGTCAGAGTTCTGATGCTTTGCCTGGAAATTGGGATAATTATGCACAACCTTCCCATACATATTCTTTCTTGAAGCAGGATGCACCAAATAACCTTAATTTTGAAATGCTGTCTCACAATGATAAGATGCTAAATGTAATGGATGAACAATTGGACCATACAACTGGGATTGCTGACTCAGATACTGGAATAGCATGTGGGAATTGGACAACAAGAGCAGATGAAGGAGTTCTGCAGGCTCCTGAGTGTCATATGACTCCAAATTTCGGTGTTGGGAACTTCAGTGCCTATTATAATGGTAGTAACCAAACATTATTAAATAGTGGCAACTTGTTCTCCAGATCAACAGGCAGCAATAATATGGGAAAGATATTTCCTCAGGCTTTGCCTCGCAATCAGTCAAGTTACCTTTTTCAAAACCAGCAGTTTCGCAGAAGTAATGAGAAAAATGAACTGCTAGGTGGTGCTGATAAACCTACAGTTTCTGAGCTCGCAAATTCATTTTGTCCTGCTCCTGTAACTTCCCTTTCAAGTAATGATCTTTTGGTGTATCCAAAGGATGAAAATGGTGTACTTCAATATAATAGGCCTTCTTATCACCTTGATAGTTTTGAAGAAACTTCTTCAGAAAAAAACATTCTGGTTCCTCATGATCACCTTGCGGATGTGAAGGTTAGAGAACAATCTGTCTCATTGTCATCAACTTCAATGAAGCAACAGTTCGGTTGTGCAAAATTAGAGAAGGGGGAAAAACGCAGGTTCTTAAAAGTTAATGGTTCTCGTCTATCTACAATCACTCATCAAGGAATTCAGAGAAATTCATTGAATCAAAGAAGCCATAGTGAGGATGATGATGATCTATGCATTCTCGAGGATATAAGTGCTCCTGCAAAGGCGAATCCATGTGCTAATGGCAAGTCTCTTGTCGCTCTACAACGTACTACAATTACCGACTCTTTTGCTCCAGCTGAAGTGGGACAAAAGAGGTTTGAAGTAGGACAAATGAGGCCGAAGTTAAATGATGAGCATGTCATTTATCAAGTTGCCTTGCAGGTGAGGTCTAATAACTGTCACTATACATGCTGCAAGAACTGTACTCTGAAATATTGTCATGTTAGTGACCCTTTTTCAAAATTATTATCTATTCCGTAACTAGTTCTCTGGCTATTTTCACCCCTTTGAATGATTTCTTCTCGTGTATCTTTGTTGGTAATAGTCTTATTAGTTTCAAAGAAGGAGTTGAAATCCTTTAAGCATGATTAATTCAAGGGATATGTTGGATTCTGCACTTTTCTGCTGTTGAATTTATGGTTTGCTGTGTATGTGCATGATTAAAACAGGAAATTTCTTCTCCTGACTTTTGAAAGATGTCTGTGTTTATACTTCTTTTTGCTGGAAAATGTTGACACTGCATGGGGCCCTTTGAACCTGTATCAAATTTGTATTATTTTCACCTTAAGAAGTAAATTTTGATCAGACTAATGCTGTGATACCTGTTGCAGGATCTTTCTCAGCCGAGATCAGAAGAAAGTCCACCTGATGGCCTTTTGGCTGTTCCTCTTTTGAGACACCAGGTTGAGTATTGTTTCATGGTTTAATCTTTATAGGAATACAACATTCAGTTTCTAAGTGCAGCATGTACCTGAAATTTATCAAATTTTGAGTTCATCAATATTTTTCTAAGTGGGTCTACTTGAATTTTTGGTGCAATTGCCTGGGAATTGAGAGAAATAGTTTTTTACTAAAATAATATCATTAGCTAAAAAAAGCACAACTTATATGCCTGACAAATCCATCAATGATATGTGAATTCTCTTAACTATTCTATTGGTTGATTATATTGTGTATTTCCTGAATTGTTCAACTTTTTTTTTTTAAATTGATAACTAAGGTCTAAGGATGCTATTAATATAAACAGTAGAGCATTAAAATGGTCAGGGAAATTCCTATGCAAAAACAAAATGAGAGATTCCTATCTACTACTTAGCTCTATTCCTGTAGTGAGTTTATGAAATCTAACATGCTGTTTCCATCTTTTACAACCTGTGTCAATCCCCAAAAGCCAAAAAGCAAAGACGTTTGAACTTTAGCATCTGCATAGAAACTATTATCCCATCAAACGACCTGGAGTTTTTTTTACCCCTAAAAAACCCAGCAGACCCATTGTGGCACTGTATGCTTTAGTCATCCCTCCAAGAAGCCAACAGGTCTTTTCATCACTGTGAGAAGGCACGACAAAAGACAAGTTAAAAAGGTTGAAAAACAGATCCCATAGTTTCTTGTGCAGTACAAGAAAGATGGCTCCTATACTCTTCCTCCTTTTAATAAGTAGCATCTGCTGCAAATATTCATCCCCTTTGCAAATTCCTTGCGTCAGACATGCATCATAGGCTAGCAGCCACATATTACAGACTATTTAGTTTCTCTAGTGCTCCTTCCTCCATCTGAAGGAGAATCTACACTTGCAAAAAAACAAGAGATAAACGTATTTTATATTGAATTTATGTGAGGAATTATCTAATGACAGTCATTCTATTTATGCACAGCGCATTGCTTTATCATGGATGGTTAAGAAGGAAAAAGCTGCTGTACCCTGTTGTGGTGGGATACTTGCTGATGATCAGGTTATCTTTTGACGCTTTTAATTTGCCAAATTTTGATCTGTTGACATGATAAACATTGCCTTCTGACTAGTCATTCTCTCTTAATGATTGTCTTTTTTTTTTAGGGACTTGGAAAAACTATATCAACAATTGCACTTATACTCAAAGAAAGGTCTCCATCTTCAAGACTTTCTACAGCCATCACCAGACAAACTAAAACGGAGACATTGAATTTAGATGATGATGATGTTTTATCTGAGTTTGACAAGTCAAAGCAGGGTGCCGATTCTTGTCAAGTTGATGAAAATTCTGGCATGGACTGTAAAACTTCTTTGCATGCAAAAGGGAGGCCAGCTGCTGGTACTCTTGTCGTTTGTCCTACCAGTGTCCTCCGTCAATGGTCTGACGAGTTGCACAATAAGGTAACAAACAAAGCAAATCTCTCTGTTCTAGTATACCATGGTAGTGGTAGAACAAAGGACCCTATTGAACTAGCAAAGTATGATGTGGTGGTCACAACATATTCAATCGTAAGCATGGAGGTCCCTAAGCAGCCTGTTGGAGAAGACGATGACGAGACAGGAAAAGGAACTCATGAATTACCTTCTAGTAAAAAGAGAAAAACTCCTTCGAGCTCAAAGAAAAGTTCATCAAAGGCGAAAAAAGAGGTGGACAAGGAATTGCTTGAAGCCACTGCACGCCCTCTTGCTAGGGTGGGATGGTATAGGGTTGTGCTGGATGAGGCACAAAGCATCAAGAATTACAGAACCCAAGTAGCTAGGGCTTGTTGGGGTCTCCGAGCTAAACGCAGATGGTGTTTATCAGGGACACCTATCCAAAATGCAGTTGATGACCTTTACAGTTACTTCAGATTCCTCAAATATGACCCATATGCAGTGTACAAACAATTTTGCTCCACAATCAAGGTTCCAATCCAAAGACACCCAACAACTGGGTACAGAAAGCTGCAGGCCGTGCTTAAGACTGTTATGCTTCGTCGCACTAAAGGTGAGAATAATAACTTTTGCATGTACTTACCCCTATAAGCTATATACCATTCAGACAGTGTTGCTTCTAATATGTTATAGTATGATTCCTAGGTGTATTTCACCATTTGTTTGTAGTATATGTTAGTCCTCTATTCCCCTATTTGCGCTCCTCTCTATTGTGCAGTTTCGTTCTTGAAATTATGCTTATTTTTCTAAAACAATTCCAAAGTTCCTCTTTTTCCCCTCTTTTTGTTCCCTATGTCAAAGAGAAAAGGATCATGTGGTCAATTTGGCTCATCTGGGCCCAATTATTGTTTGTTTCTTTAATATATTACGTACAAATGTTCAGACATGCAGCTTTGTTGAATTTGTTTTGGCTGTGTGCTTAGATTCTCAAATTATGTGCTAAAAGTCATTTGCCTGTTAGCTGTTTGTATTCATGAGGTGCTTGCAAGTAATGAACACAACA
This sequence comes from Solanum chacoense, assembly GCA_029582705.1. Taxonomy (NCBI): domain Eukaryota; kingdom Viridiplantae; phylum Streptophyta; class Magnoliopsida; order Solanales; family Solanaceae; genus Solanum; species Solanum chacoense. The sequence continues at coordinate 15,431 of JAJOOP010001260.1, read as the reverse complement.
AACTCGACTTGTTTTTCTGGATCATTTTCCACTTTGGCTGTTTTACTGTTTGCATATCTGGCTTATCAATATAAGCACACAAGTCATTGATTCCTAAATTGAGAGCTAACACAGTCATTATCTGATCTAGGTACATGTATTGATGGAAAACCCATTATCAACCTTCCAGAGAAACACATTGTACTGAGAAAAGTTGAATTTACGGATGAGGAACGAGAATTCTACTGCAGACTTGAAGCTCAATCACGTGCTCAGTTTGCTGTATGTTTAGATGTATTTTATATTGGATTTTGAGAACTTTGGCTTTGAATTCTTCTCTTCTTTTAACATAGCTAATTCTGGACTATTCAGGAATATGCTGCTGCTGGGACTGTCAAACAAAATTATGTGAACATACTCTTGATGCTTTTACGACTGAGACAAGCTTGTGATCACCCTCTTCTAGTTGGAGGCTCCAACTCCGGTTCTGTTTGGAGATCATCTATTGAGGAGGCCAAGAAATTACCACGAGAGAAATTAGCTGACCTTTTGAATTGCTTGGAAGCTTCTTTAGCAATTTGCGGCATATGCAGTGTATGTTATCATTTAAGTGTTCTTTAATATATGTTTATATCGATCTTATTAGTCCTTTCTTGTTGCTGCTGCTTATTTTGGAACTTCATAGTTTAGGTGGCCTTTTTAAATGTCATGCATCCTCTTCTAATTTGAAGGAAGTGTGATCTAAACAATTGGAGTTTTTAAACTAAAATTTTCAGATATTTAAAGCGTTGCCAGTTTCTATATTAGCTAGGATACATCTAGGAAGATTATGTGCACAAGCACTGATTCTCTGTTAAATGCATAGATGGTTCAGTTTAAGCATTGAATCTGACCCCCACCTAGAAAAGAGGTTTTTTACTGCTCAACTTCCATGTGTAATTCTTTCAATTGTTATAACACTTAAATGAATTTGTTGTATTTAAGCGGAGAAGGGTAGAGGAGCTGGCATTTAAGTGGATAAGCGTACAGAGAGGGGCTCATTATTAATTGAGTTGCGAACCGTGCGCCACTGGCACTCAGGAATTTCTCCTTTATTAAAATAAGGCCTAGCTCGAGTGGCAAATGGTGGAGGATTTGTGGCTTAGGTCGCAGGTTCAATCCCCACACCATGCAAAGCGAAGCCCGGTATTCAAGTGGAGAAGGGTAGAGGGGCGGTCCATTATCCACCGAGTTTAGAAGGCTATGATTGGTCCAAAGGACGGGTCACAGACGGATTTCTCGGTTATCGAAAAAAAAATGTCAGGACCAAGACTATTTTGAAAAAAACATCAGTATCTAAGTAACAGCTTTTATATGCTATGCGTTTCAATCCTTGTGATTGTAGCATTTTTAATATCTTTGTTTGTATTCTATTTTTGTATTTTCTCCAATTCTATCTTCGGTATTGCTGGGCAGTGTATTAAGAATCTGCGGCTTTTGAGGTTAATGGTGTAGTATGACCCTTGCTTAGTCCTCCCCTGTTGTTTAGGATGGATCCCCGCATGGTGATGCTTTCTTTTGCTAAACTAATACAACTTATTGCCATTTCTAGTTACAGTGCCTTCCTTTGATAATGCTCAAGTGATTTGTTCTATTCAAGGCAAAATAGAAATAGGTTATGTTTGGAAAATAGTGCTCAAATGTTCCAACATGGATGCTTTTGATATGTGATTCCAGTTTTAAAATGATGATTTCAGCCTATAAGTTTTCTAGTTGTAAGCAACTATACTTATTTGATCCGTCTCTTACGACATTAAGCTATACTTCTCTTGTCTTGGATTTCTCTGTTATGGATCTTCTTATTTATTTCTTGCCTCCTTATGCATTTTTGTAACAATTTTGTAGGATCCCCCTGAAGATGCTGTTGTAACAGTTTGTGGACATGTCTTTTGCAATCAGTGTATTAGTGAGCATCTAACTGGTGATGACACTCAGTGTCCTGTATCTGCTTGCAAAGTTCAGCTGAGTGGTTCTTCAGTTTTCACTAAAGCAATGTTAAGCGATTCTCTATCTGATCAACCCAAGCTGCAAAATAACCCTGACTGTGCTGGCTCTGATGTGGCTGAAAGTTCAATTCGTAGTCCATATGATTCATCAAAGATTAAAGCTGCTCTTCAGGTGCTGCAATCTCTGCCTAAAGCTAAGGCTTGCACTCTTAGTGGTTGCCTTTCAGGATCAGACGATGAAGGAGCTTCTCCTTCAGAAAATACATGTGATAATCATGCAGGAGAATCCAGTGTGCATTCAAGTTCCAAAGACACAACCACAATAGCTGGAGAGAAGGCAATTGTCTTTTCTCAGTGGACAGGGATGTTGGATTTACTTGAAGCTTGTCTAAAAACTTCCTCAATTCAGTACCGTAGACTTGATGGAACAATGTCTGTTCTTGCTAGAGACAAGGCTGTCAAAGATTTTAACACACTTCCTGAGGTTAGATATCCATCTTCTTGGTACTGAGTGTGTTTCTTTTCTATTCTATAAATCATAGGACTAAATTTTGAACCTTCATTCCAGGTATCAGTCATAATCATGTCTCTGAAAGCTGCAAGCCTTGGGCTTAACATGGTTGCAGCTTGTCATGTTCTTCTCTTGGATCTTTGGTGGAACCCTACGACTGAGGATCAAGCAATCGACAGGGCACATCGGATTGGACAGACCCGTCCTGTTACAGTTTTGCGGTTGACTGTAAAAGATACAGTTGAAGATCGTATTTTGGCTCTTCAGGTATTACATGATTTGATCTTTTTTCACTTTTATTTTTAATTTAGCAACATGCCTAAAGTGTTTCTATCAATATAAATATAATGATAAACGTAGATGGTCATGATCTTCTGTTGAAGGATTTAGATGTCAGCACTGGGTTTCATTATTTGTTCAAGTCAAGTCTGTGGTTTCCTTTTTCTGCATCTTTGCTGGTTTCTCACTTCCTCTATATTCTAGAATTCTAATGTGGTAACACTGGTATTAACAGCAAAAGAAAAGAGAAATGGTTGCCTCTGCGTTTGGAGAGGATGAGACTGGTAGCCGACAGACTCGTCTAACTGTGGAGGACCTGGAGTACCTTTTCAAGCTTTAATCGGCATCCCATTTTTGCAGTAAGCTGATGTTTAATTGCGGCTTGGGCTATCTTAATTTTTTAAAATTTGAAAACTGGTTCAGCAGCATATACAATTGAGGCGTTGGTTCTTAGGTTCCATAGTATTGACAAAAAAAGATGACCTTACTAAAAAAGATGATTTATGAGAATATCTTCAAAGATTCATATGATCCATTTTTTTTTATAGCTATTGGTTACCTTGTGCAGGGGTTGGATTTTAGTGGATTACACCCAAATGAGAATGAGACTTAGATCAGTCTCTGTAGATTCTTTGCTTAGAAAATGTAAATGATAGATCTCATGGACTTCTTCTTGGGATAGGGTTTAGGATATATTGCCTAGTAGTTTAAGTTGTAGACAGTAAGTAATATTTGTTTCTAGCTTTTGGGTTGTAAATTTTCACATTCAACTTTAATACAGAACCATGGCATCATGGCAATTCTTTTTCATTTGAATGGTTTCTATAGAACTTCTCTTCTAAGTTATTGTGGTTTATACCATGGATGTAATGTAATGTGAAGTTCTTCGACCCTCCCAATTCTGTGCGGTAACATTTTGGTTCTCCCTTCCGGCAGCTCGATGCTTTTTTAGGTCTCGCTATGCACGGGGTTTGGGGAAGGGCTGGACTAGAAAGGTCTATTGTTCATTTCTTTCAATTCTATTTTGATTACACTTTTGAAACGAGGGTCTACAAGAAACAATCTTCTCTACCCTACAAAGGTAGGGGTAAGGTTTGTGTTCATCCTATCTCTCAAAATTTCACTTGTGGGGTTATAGCGAGTATGTTATAGAAATCAAGGTTGGCTCCTAGGTCATTGGGTTCACATGCTAGTTATGCAGAGATTATAGTGCATGGATTAATTATAGTAGTGAAGGAATTGCTTATGGAGCAAGTAGTAGTGACTATGCTGAGCAATAATTCTAGTGTTATGCAACAATGACAACAAACAATAATATAATCCTGTGTAATCGCACAAGTGGGACGGGAAAGGGTTATCTTTATCTTATGAAGGCAGATAGACTCTTTTTGAGAGACTCTTGACTCAAGTAGAACAACTCTAAGCAAGTATGAAAATGAAACATTGTAGGCGAAATCATGTATTATTGAGAAAATTCGTAAACAACAAAAAAATACATTAACGAAGCAAATGAATGAAGAAGATAATAAAAAGGTGGTTATAATACGAATGGTGAGAAAAATTAGACGACATTCGACAAACCATTAATTTTCTTCTCTTATTCTGACCTCCATATCCTCTTAATTAAGGTTATATCCTTAATAAGTTGCAGGTGTGTTAGGTCTTGTCAAATCACCTTTTCAAATACTTATTTGATCTGCCTCTACCTTTCCATACCCATCTGAGCTAATCTCACACCTTCTCTTAAGGATATTTTCGTATTAAAATATGTAAATTTATGTAGATGCTAATATTCTTATCTCATATTTTATCCTACATAAATTAATGTACAAACTACTCCAATACTTACCGTGTTGCTCCCTTTGATTCAATTTATGTTATATTTTTCATTTTTTGAAATTCAAATTATGTGAATTCTGAAATATTTTTAAAAAAAAAACTAAATTGGTATGAGAAAGAAGTGCAACTTGCAATACTTTTCGAATAGTTCTTGAATCTATAAATTTTAATTTTATAATATTAAGTTGATTTAATCTAATTCAACTTTGAAGATTAGTTAAATTGATTCTCGAACAACAAAACGTATTACATAAATCAAGATGGGGAGATTACTTAATACTGTCGATCAAACATAGCATTAGTTTATGTTAGAGAAATCAATCAAAATGGTTCTTGATGTACAAGGGTTGCTTCATAATAGTCCTTAATATATTTCACTTGATTGACATGGTCCTTAATGTATAACAAATGATGTTCATTTTGTTTTTTTCTTCTAAACCTAATATACTTGTCAAATTTTTTTATATATTAAATTTAACTGTGGACCTCACATAATTGGCAAAATCTATCAATTTTTTTTTTATTAGCTTCAAAGAAAGAGCTCTATGAAATCTAACATCATTTTCTTCCACACAAAATTTGCTATTTTCTCTATCCTAAATTATTATTCGATCTCCAAAGACACTTTTAGTTTTTTCGTAGTAAAACTCTTTAAGAAATTTCACTTTCTTAATTTCGGTTTTTGATTGAAGTTTGTTAGCTTTGAATCCTTACTGCGGCTTCATGAAGCAAAGTAGCAGTTTTTGCAGGTGCATGACCTCAGAAGGTTTCGAAACAAAGCTTGCTCTGAGTCTCAGTTAAAGCTGAAAATTTCGAATAGGATAGGTTTGGAGTCAGAAATCTTGTTCCTGCCAACCAAATAAGTACTTTTACAATGTTCACTTTTCTGCAGTCATAACAGGAAAGGAAGCAGCACACCAGGACGAACTCCTTCATTTAAATATCAATTTAAAGTCTCCTTTCCTTACTCGTTAGGAGAATCTCCAAAGAAATTCAAAGCGCCTATGATAGCGTAAAACTACCCAATATTTGCAAATTTAAGATGTTGGGATTTGACTAAGGTAAAATTACGGAACTAGTAAAAATTAATTACTTTTTATGGAAAATAGCTTTAGTTTAAAAATATTATAAAAGAGCAATATGTTGTTTTTATAGCAAACCCTTCCCCTCTCTCCCTTGCATCCCCTCCCTCCCCCCTCCCCCTCCCCTTCTCTCTCTCATGACAATAAGAAGAAATCCATTCAAATGTATTATGTATCAATTAATTCAATCAAATATTTGCGAGAGTTTTGTATTTTATTTCAATTGTATTGGAGAAACTGTATTTTGTATCAATTGTATTTATATTCATACGAATACATTATGCATTCCTTCTCTCTGTCAAATGTATTTGTATCCAATCAAAGAGAGGATGAATACAATTGTATGATTTGTATTTCGAATACAATTGTTAAAACATAAATAAAGAATACAATGCAAAATAAATACAAAATACAATCTCTCTCCTCCCTTTCTCGATCTCGCTCGCCTCTCTCTCCTCTCCTCTCCCCCCCCTCTCTTGATCGCCTCTCTCCTATTAATAAGTATTCATTTTGATACAAATCAGTTTGTATATGTGTTTTTTTCTCTCCAAAATTCGCAAAAAATACACTCTCTCCTCTTTCTCTTGGATCTCGCTCGCCTCTCTCCTCCCTCATTCCCTAATATTTTTTTATTATTCGTAATTAAGCAAAAAATGTAACCATAGAATGTGTAATGTTTGCTATTTTTGAAAGTTTTCCTTTGATTAATTGGCTTTTGAATTCTCTTGATTTGCAAGGAGCAGGTCTTAAGGAGAAGAAAAATGGAGTTTTTTGAGCTAAAAATGTCTCAAAAAGTGAATTTAGTTTGTCATTGTTTTTTCTAGTGACTGTGGAGATTATAGTAATAATTTAATAAAGAAAAAGTAATGAATAATGTTAAGAAAAATAGAGAAAATTGTGTTAGAATTTATGCAACCCTTTCAAGTCTTGGATATGGATAAAATGTTGTTGGGAGTGCTAGCTCTGAATGAGTCTTACAGTGTGTGTGATCTGAATTTAATTGGGGTTGCAATGTGGCTCCGAACATTGGGTGGAAAATAAAAAAAAGAAACTCTTTCTTTTGAGCTGTTAAAGAACACAACTTTTAACAGTTTTTTTGGATAAAATTTTTAGGTTTAGGGTAAATGATCAAATTGAACACGTTTTGTTATACACTAAGGACCATTTCAAGTGAAATATATCAAGGAGCAAGATAACAATCCTTAGACATCAAGGATTATTTGTGACACCCACCCGTTTGAACATTGGAATTAACTCGTACTTTTGGAATAAGTCTAAGACTACCTACCATATTAGGAAGAACGTTAAATGAGTTATTTTGAGTGCAAAATGTTTGTATGTTAAGTTTTAAGTTCAAGGAAGTTGCAAAATAAAAGTCGGCAAAAGTTCTTGTAAATGTCATTAAGGAATTCTCTGTAATTTAGGGTCAGATGTCTCAGCAATTTTCTCTGAATATATAAAGAGCTAGAATACCAATGGCCTATCAAATCGAAGGTCTACAAGTCTAGTTTCCAACGCACTAAACCATTCATCAATACGACTTCAGAATTGAGAGATATGCAGATTTTTGTGAGACTGCACAAGCAAACACTTCGAAGTGGGTCCTCCAGACCCTAAGTCGGTTATTCTTTAAATACACCGATCTCCTTCATTTTTCCCATTACAACATATCAAAAAACCCAGAAAAATTAGAACTCATGCTACTAAATCCTCCATGCGTAATGATTCTTTCAACTTAGAAGTTTAACGAAAGTTTCTCCGAATCACGTTGTGGTATAATTTTCTTATTGATTTGGATTCCGATTGTTGTAGCTGCAAAAAGGAAGAATCTTAGTATTATTAATTCAGACATTTTGGTTGAGGTAATCTTATTTTTGCAACCGTCCTTCATAGTTCCATGTCGTAGTATTATATATACAGATTTTTGAGCCAAGTGATGGTGTTTTCGGTATTGTGATTATGGGCAGCCCCTTTGTCTTATTTGATTTCGTTGTTATTGTTGTTTATTGATAGTTTTAAGGTGCTGGAGGTTATTGGGGGTTGGTTTGATTCTTATTGGAGTCGTGTACTATGGTTGTTGGATTGAACAACGTGAAGTATGCCTAGTTATGTTGCCTCAGGAGCTTGTGCTCCTTCGAGACGTTGTTGGAATGTCTTCGATGGATTTAACTGCTGATTATTGTTGTTTCGGCCTCATTTTATGGGTTGGACTTTTCTGGTCATGAGTGTGGCATTAACGTCTTATTAATTACTTATGGTTCGTTCTTACAACCTTGTTGATTTTTCCGCGTCACCTTGGTTGGCCAAGCGTCATAGAGACAACTTTTGGACATTGGTTGAAAGGTATGTTAAGGCTATTATTTCTCTTCTAGCATGATCCTAATGGCCTAAGCTTATTATGACCGGTGTATTATCATTAGTTGACATGTAGCCCTGTCCTGTTGAGTTGGCTACGACCATATGATTTAATGTCTATTGGCGACACTCTACTCATTACTTAATAGCTTCTGTTTTGATTAATTATGATTAATTGTTATTGTTGTGATGTTTTATCGTTGGCCTAAGTAGACATTGACATTGCAGGATTCTTGAGCATACAAATTGATTTTTATACCGAGCCTACGGGACGGGTAGACGGAGCCTTCGGGCTGGGTGGACTAAGCCTATGGGTCGGATAGACCGTGCCTACATGCCAAGTAGGTTGTACTTACGGGGCAACATACTTGTATTGTACCATAGAGCCTCAGATTCACTTTGATTCATGGCATACCTACAGAGCAACATATATGTATTGTACCAAAGAGCCTCAGATTTGCGTTGATTCATGGCACATGTACATTCAGACAATTTAGATCATATTATCATTGGGATCCAGGTAAGGGGGATAATATGGGTATTTAGCGATTGTTTGTGCATATTATGACCTATAGGGATTGTGTACTGTTTGTATCTACTAGGCTTGTGGGGACCAGGTCAGGCTATTGCTTTCTACGTGCTTATATTTTTATGTTATATGGAGCTAATGTATTATACTTCAGTCTCACCCTAGCCCTTTCCATTTAGTTCTTATACTTCAGTTTCAGCTTTCAGTTTACCTTACATACTCGGTACATTATTTTGTACTGACGCCCCTTGCTTGGTGGCGCTGCATTCATGCTTGCAGGTCCTAAGAGACTACAAGAGAGACCTGTCGAATAACCCAACCACCTATCAAGCATACTCGTGGACTCCTTTCTTCCAGGGGTTGCCAGAGCTCCAGAGGTTTGCTTATTCTTCTTTTTAAAGATTTTGGGTAGGCCAGGGCCTTACCCCGTCCAAGTGTTATATTCGTAAAGGCTTGCAGACTAGTGTGTTGGGTTGTAAGTCACGTTATTGGCACTGTTGGCCTTGCTTTCTAGTCAGTTAATGTTTGATTGTTTCTTGGCATATTGTTTATATCTCTTCCTATTTTCAGTTTCTGTATAGAGATCATGGTGGCTTTGATGGTCCACATAATATTTATGCTTTCCTAGATACTGTGATGGTCTCGACGGTCCAAATAGGCTTCTATGCTAGCCGGTTATTGCTTTATATAAACTGTTGAAAGTAGTTGTTTGCAGAGCTGTTGATAGGGGGCTTGCCTGCCGATGGCTTATTTTTAACCCAAGATATACTTGTTTGTTTTCTTAACTGTGTGTGGCTGCCATATGCCATTAGCAAAATGGTTAGCAAGGTCGGCTTAAGCCTAAGTTTTGGCATTAGGTGCCATTTCTGCCCCTTAAGTTTGGGGCGTGACATCATTTTGATCGTTTTCTTATTTATGTTGTCAATACTTTTCTCCCCCACAGTTTTTTCATCATAAATTTTTATTCTTGGATTTTCTAAGTCTATTTTGAAATGATTTTTTTTAGCCAAACTTCTCAACAAAAAAAAGCAATAATTATTATTTAAAGTAGGAATAAAGTCTATGTACATTCATTTTTATTAGATCTCACTTATAAAAATCACACTAAAAATATTGTGTTGTGATTTGTGAAATATAAAAATAATTAGAGTGGAGTTATACTTGTTTGTTTTCTTAACTGTGTGTGGCTGCCATATGCCGTTAGCAAATGGTTAGCAGGGTCGGCTTAGGCCTAAGTTTTGGCATTAGGTGCCATTTCTGCCCCTTAAGTTTGGGGCGTGACATCATTTTGATCGTTTTCTCATTTATGTTGTCAATACTTTTCTCCCCAACAGTTTTTTCATCATAAATTTTTACTCTTGGATTTTGTAAGTCTATTTTGAAATGATTTTTTTAGCCAAACTTCTCAACAAAAAAATCAATAATTCTTATTTAAAGTAGGAATAAAGTCTATGTACATTCATTTTTATTAGATCTCACTTATAAAAATCACACTAAAAATATTGTGTTGTGATTTGTGAAATATAAAAATAATTAGAGTGGAGTTAAAAACACACCTGAATTTTTTTTTTAGTTCCATACATAATTATTGGGAATGCGAGAAACACACCTAAACGATCACTCAAGTTTGAGAAGCACACCTCAAATAATATGTGATGGTGTGTATCTTACGCTCTTTTTTTTTTAAAAAAATAAATTGCCACGTGAAGAAAAATTCCACTATTTTATCTCACCGTGTGTCAATAATTCTGAGTAAAATTAGGAATATTTCACTACTAAGCCACAATTTTGTCATAGTTTAAACATCGTTAATGATTTGCCAAAAAGAGTTAGGATTCTTATTCTTTATCTCAAAATATTGATGATTTTGTATAAGATAAAGAAGGATGTTGAAAAAAAATAAGTAATATTGGTGAACAAATGAAGAAAAATGGTGAAGAAGAATTAATGATTTTATAAATCGATTGAAATATATGTCAGCAAATAAAGAAGAATCACCTATAAATGAAAATTCAAGGCTAGACAGCCCTAAATGAATGTGTATACACATATTTGGTCTCGTAAGCATTAAGATGTATCTCTTAAACTAATTAGTGATAATTTAACTCTATTTTTTATACTAAGTTGGGGTAGTCAGATGGCCAACCAACTAAGCTGCTAAAATCCTCCTATGTTCTGTATGATCATAAATACGAAACAAGATTTTTTTTGTTAATTATTTAATTTGACATACGAAAAATATGGTCACATGATCAATGAAGTGAGTTGAGAATCATGAGATCTCAAAAAAAATATTCAAATTTTAGTAAAAAAAATAAATACGAGTAGTAGATGATTTCTTCTTATTTGGCCTACCTTTGATAGAACTAGTCGAAATACGCACAAACTGGCCTGGAGACACCATGGTTATCGCAAAAATAAATCATAACTTTTGCTGATAGTTGTGAAATATTTTTGTGTAAACAAGTCTTTAATTTTACTACCAAGAATTGTTTCAAACATGGTCCTATGGTCTAGCGGTTAGGACATTGGACTCTGAATCCAGTAACCCGAGTTCAATTCTCGGTAGGACCTTTACCTTTTTTTTTTTTTTTTGAATTTATTATAATTTGATTACTTTCTGGTTTTATAACTCTATGATTCAACAAAGTATATTCTTTCATAAGTGAATACAAAATGCTTTGTATATCAAGTTGTCCTTTGTTAATAAGCAAATATGGAATCTTGATTTTGTTGGGAAAAATGCAACCATGATATCAATCTATTTGAAGAGGGAACCGTTTCTTGAAAAAAAAAAAATTCTTGCAACTACGAAAATCACAATACAAGCACTCCCTTTTCCATTTGTTTCTTGGAAGAAGAATTTAGCATAGACCACAACCACCTATGCTTGTTTCTCGTCCTTTGGTCACTCCTCTTACTAGTGGTATCGAGCTTCCCAAGTTGGATGTCACTTCCTTCTCAGATCCCATCTATTTCATTCTTCTACTGAGTCGACTAACATGATGGAGATAATTCAACTTACATCATTCTTCAAGAAAAACTTCTAAAATTTGTATCTTTAACAAATATTGCACACCAATGAACTAGAAATGCAATTAATATGCAGCAAAATTTTCACCAAAGAGTTCATCATCTGCTATATATACCTAAAATATACTTTTGACCTTATATATATAGTGAAATTGTTGAACTTGAACTAGGGGTCTTTCAGAAACAACCTCTCTACCTCCATGAGATAGTGATGAGGCCTGTAGACCCCACTTATGAAGTTTCACTGGATATGTTGTTTGTATATATAGTGAAATTTTCCAGCAACGGGTTCATATGAACCCCTTCCGGCCCTGCTCAGTACCTATTGTTCAACCATGCCAATATGTCACTATGAACCACCTAATATTTTCATCAGTCTTTGTAAACAACAAAGAATGCATCACCATCATAAATTTCAATGTCTTTTCTGTGCTTTTAGCCAATTTATACTATTCCCTGCTCACTTCTGGATCAGTGACAACATCAGCACTCCCATGTACAACAACAACAACATAGTAATATCTGAGGAGGGTGGTACATATGCGCCTTACCCCTACATTGTGAGGGCAGAGAGGATGTTTCCAACATCAACACGCATGTAAGACCAAACCAGGAATGGCAGGTTGCGTCCACATGTTAGACTATTCTCTTGAGTATATGTCATATTTCACCACCATAGGTATCGGATAACTTTCTCCATCAAAGCTTAGTCAAATAGAAAGAAATCACAATTGTCTAGAGTACATGCTATCACAAGCATAACTACCGAATAACTTTGCCACTACAACTTAGACAAATAAAAAAAGAAATCACTTTAAGCATGAATAACATGCTTTCCATAGTCATACAGCAATATGATTCATTCATAAGTAAATGTACAATCTTGATTAGTCTAAATGGAAAGCTTTGCCATGAAAGTCTGCAAAATACAGATAATCCAGTCCACATCATTCATGGAAAGAGAACTTCTAAAGTTTGTATCTTTAACAAATATAGCACACACTAATGAACTTTGAATTGGATGAATACGAATATAATCCAAGTATAGACTTCTCCACACAAGCTGTGAAGACAAGTTTTTCACCACAAGGTTCATCATCGACTATACATACCCAAAAAAAAAACTTTTAACCATGTATATATAGTGTGATTTGCCAGCGACGGATTCATACTAGATCTGCCCCTGCTCAACATCTATCATTCAACCATGCCAATATGTCACTATGAACAATCTCAACATTTTCATCAGCCTCTCCAATCAAACAATATGATTCAACAAAGTTGTAAAACATCCATTCATAAGCAAACACAGAATGCTTCAAAGCAAATATCCAATCTTGATTCTGCTGAAAAAAATGCAATCTTTATATCTAGTCTACTTGGCAAGCTCTACACATCATTCTTTGAGAAAAGAACTTCTAAAGTTTGGATCTTTAACAAATATGACTCACACTAATGAACTAGAAATGGGATTAATACGAGTCAGATATGTATTTAATCCAAGTGCAGACAATTCAGTATGAGTGGCGGAGACACAACTTTCATCAATCGCCAAGGGTACTGTATATACCTAATAAGTACTTTGGACCTTGCATATATAGTGTGATTTTCCAGCAACGGATTCATACGAACCCATTCAGCTCCTCTAGATCCGCCCCTGCTCAGCATCTATCATTCAACCATGTCAATATATCACCACGAACAATCTCAACATTTTCATCAGTCTCTCCAAACAACAAAGAATGCATCATACCATCATAAATTTTCAATGTCTTGTCTGTACTTTTCGCCAATTTATACAATTCCCTACTTACTTCTGGATCAGTAACAACATCAGCACTCCCATGTAACACCAAAAATGGCATATTCACATCACATAGTTTGCTACTAACATAATCAGTCACACGTAAAAGCTCAACAACAGTACCCAATCTTGGTTTTCCAACATACCTATTAGGATTCCTCCCACTAATAATCCTTTTTTCAGGTACTTTAACAGATTTTTCCAACAAATCAGCTGTTGGTACAACAGCCAGAGTTGGTGCAAATCTTGCAACTAATGTCAATAACTGAGCAATTGGCCATATGGGTTTCACTTTATCAGAGATTTTACACATGGGGGCTATCAAAATCCCACCATTAAACTCTTTAGGTCTTTTCAAATGAATCAAAAGACAAATTGCACCACCCATTGACTCACCAAAGAGGAATTTAGGCAAATCTTGAAATTCAGGATTTTGGGTCAAAACAAAATTGAAAAAAGACAAACAATCATCAATAACTAAATCAAGATTAGGTACATAAGCTTTAAGACCTTGAGATTGGCCATGCCCTTCAAGGTCCAGAGCAAAACAAGCAAAACCCTTTTTAGCTAAGTGAATTGGGGTTGCTTGAAATGTCCAACTGATGTCATTTCCATAGCCATGGACCATAAAAATGATACCTTTAGGTGGGGTTTTGGTGGAGGGTAACCATGATCTAGTGAAAAGGGTTAAACCTCTAGGTGAAGTGAAAAAAGATTTAGTAGATTTGATACCTTGGAGAGTATAGTAATCTTCTTCTGGAGTATTTCCCCAATAATGGAGGAGAGGAGATTTGTTTGGCTCTTCCTCCATTATAGCAAATGAGTTTTCTTCTCTTTGGTTGTGAAGAAGAGAGAACAACAAAAATGAGTGGTCAATTTTTTTTTTTGGTTTTTCATTTAGATTCTTTACTTGTATTGGTCTCTGACTAATTCATATGTATATAAAATAAAATTTCATTTGGGAGGAAACATTCCTTTCAAATATTTTTTCATATAAATGATTTGAACTCGAAATTTCTAATTAAGAAAGGAAGAATCTTATCTGATGCACCATATTCTTATTTACAGTTATAAAAGTTCTATCTTTTTGGTTCCTAATCAAATTTTTTGACATATTTGTTGGAAGTTCCTATTGTGGTTTAAGAGTTTTTTAGAGTCCGTTTGGATTGATTTAAAAAAATAGCTTTTAAGTCAAAAATAAAAAGTCAAACTGAAATGATTTTTAAGTCAAAAAATAAAAAGTAGGAGAGACCTACTTTTGATTTCTGAATTATTTTAAGTTATTTTTTACCTTACCAAACACTTCGTAACTTATTTTAAATTATTTTTTGTATTTGTCAAACATTTTCAGAAGTCAAAAACTGACTTAAAAGTAAGCCAAACACCCTTAGTCATGTTGAAAGTCAACTCAATCAAATTGGTAATCAAGTTGTTGTTGGAAAATATTATTGAGTCAGGTTCATTCATAAGCGATGTTAATTAATTCATAAATGGATTAGTTAGTATAATAATAATAATATAATCAGTATAATGTAATAAGTGAGGTTAGAAAGATATAAAATATATACAGATTTTACTTCTATACCTTGTAAAGGTAGAAAAATTATTTTTAAAATCAAATTGGTAATCAAGTTGTTGTTAGAAAATATTATTGAGTCAGGTTCATTCATAAGCGATGTTAATTAATTCATAAATGGATTAGTTAGTATAATAATAATAATATAATCAGTATAATGTAATAAGTGAGGTTAGAAAGATATAAAATATATACAGATTTTACTTCTATACCTTGTAAAGGTAGAAAAATTATTTTTAAAATCAAATTGGTAATCAAGTTGTTGTTAGAAAATATTATTGAGTCAGGTTCATTCATAAGCGATGTTAATTAATTCATAAATGGATTAGTTAGTATAATAATAATAATATAATCAGTATAATGTAATAAGTGAGGTTAGAAAGATATAAAATATATACAGATTTTACTTCTATACCTTGTAAAGGTAGAAAAATTATTTTTAAAATCAAATTGGTAATC
>JAJOOP010001259.1:0-18313 GCA_029582705.1 Solanum chacoense | reverse complement strand
TATCATGCTAAAAAAGGACATTTCATTTGATGACATAAGAGAATTAGAATACATAAGTCATACACCATGGTCAATGCAAGCTAATCATCTTTAAAGCCTTTGAACACATAGTTCTTGAACTAACCTTAGTTCATTATTAATGTGGGGAATTCTCCTTAACCGACATACAGACAATGTGAGCTATAACATGATCCCTCGGTGTCTCCCACACCAAAAAGGATTGTCCTACTTTCCAAGGTAAGGACCATAAATCTTAGCTAATGTGGATCTAGACAATCATCCTATTGGGGAAAATAGGTATGGGATAAAGAGATTTGTAACGACCCGGAAAGTGATAGGATGAACTAGAGCCTAATCATGAGGGTCAACGTCAAGATACGTGTTAGACTCCTTAGTTGAAGGACCTTTTGAAGTTGGTTGAGGTTTGTAAGGGCAAGTGCCAAGCCAAGGGGGAAAGGCCTAAGCCTAAGGCCAAGGCTGCCCAACCTTGACCAAGCACTGCCTCAAGTCCACGGACCACTTCACGGCCAGTGGTCTTGACCATGGTCCGTAGAAGTGGCTGTGAAGGTCACTTGGTGGAACGGGAGGCAAGGCACTTTGGCCAAGCTACTGCCCAAACTTCACGGACCACTCCACGGTCAGTGGTCTTGACCACGGTCCGTAGAAGTGGCCGTGAAGATGCCTTGGACTCATAAAGTTTGGCAAGGGAAAGAGAGTCACTGCCTAGAGGACCACGGGCCGTGGTCCCCTTTCACAGACCATACAAGTGGACTTGGTCTCTGATGAGGCTGCCTAAGTTAGGGTTTTTAAAGTAATTTCATTTTAATGTTTTATTATGTGGGGTTTATTTTAAATGGTTTATATCATAAATATATATAGTTTTAAGTCTTTTAAACACTTCATTTTATACTCCATTATTCAAACCACCCAAATCAAAACCCCAAAGTTCTTCCTCTCAATATTTCTCTCTCTAACTCAAGAAAGAAGAAGAAGAGGAAGTGGGAGCTAGAGTTTGGATTCAAGGCTTTCTTCAACACCCTAGATTCAATTCCAAAGAAGTTTTCAAAGTTTTCAAGTTCATGAAAAACCAAGGTTTTACTCAATCTCATGGGTTCTTTCTTCAAACGATTTCAAATGGTTTCTAATGTCATATAATGATTATATTGATGTTTAATTGATGATTTATGATGGAAATATGAACCCATGATTTATCTTAATTCCTAAATTGTGCCTTTATTAAGTGGGTTTGTTGATTATGAAAGCTTATGATGGTAATATGTCTAAATTGCTTTGGGTTATGGAATTGTATCATTATATATGCCTTATTTACGGTAAATTTTTGGTGTATTGATGATTTGAGATTTATGGCCTTGAAGGTAAGTTATGACTAAATTACATGTTGAAGTAGAATTGTGTTAAATATGTTGATCCACTTGAAAGGTGGAGGTATTGAAGTACTATGTATGATATTATGTGAAGGATATGCATGTGAATCAATGATAGAATGATGATCATGTATACAATGTAAATGTGTTATTATTGAAAGGCTATTTTCTCAATTGACACTCATGAAGGATAATGCTAGAATGTGAGGGGTTTCTATGGTGAATGTTGAATCTAAAATTGGTAGGAGCATGCATCCTTTTCTTGTATAATGAGTACATCTTGACTTGATGAATATGAATCGATAGGCTATGGCATTCCTTTCATATATGAGTAATGAATGTGTCTTGACTAGATGGATATGAATTCATAAGCTTAAGACATTCTTTTCATAAATGATCTAATTTAATGAAGACTCTAGAATCGATAGGCTAGTGGCATTCCTTTCTTAATTTGTCAATGTACCATGAATCGATATTCTTATGGCATTCCTTTAATGAGTATAAGAATGTAATAAGGAACCATGAATCGATAGGCCTATGGCATTCTTTTCATTAGGACTCTAGACCTATCCTTGAATGTACCATGGATCGATAGGCTTATAGCATTCCTTCCTTGGGTAATGATGTATAATGGGTCGATAGGCTTATGGTATTCCTCCCTAGTACACTAATGTAATGTGAATGAAATATTCTATGGGAATGTAGGCTAAGCATCGAGTGGATAGGGTTAGATAGAAGCTCTCCCAATGTTAGGTAAGAGTTCCAACGAACATCTTCCTATCCCATAACTATGTGCCCACATAAGATATTGGCTAGCGGATTCCATTCGAGCTAATGTTACCATTCTACCTTAGGCAAATGGAGCACCTCTTTAAGGTGTGGGGCAATATGACACCGGATTCCATGTCTAGCTTGCATGGTCTATGTCAGTCAAACACTTATTCCCATATTGTGAGATGTGCATTATGGTTTCTTGAGAGGTTTTATGAAGTGTAGGTGGTAGTATGAGATGCCATCTATACATTGCACGAGTAGGGTTCGATAGGGTCATAGTAAGTTCTCTAAGTCCGAATGACTAATGTATGGAAGTTTCTAAATGAAGTAATAGAAGAATGTTGACTCCTAAAGGTTTAATGTTATATGCATGCTATACTTGGGTTATATTATGGGTTATTTTTCCTTGTCATGTCTTATAAAATACTATGTCCTTATGTGCAGATATTCTGTAAAGGTGAAAATGATTGAATGGTAAGTTAACTTTCGGTGACCTTAATGTGATGCCTTAGTGTGGATGGTTGTATGGGATGCTATCCATACATTGCACAGGGTATATCATGAGGGTTACTTGAGGTGAAGCTATAAGGTGAAGGTAATGATTTACATGATGATACTGCCTAAATATGGTATTAGGACTTACATGATGATTATACTTGTATTGTATGTCTCTTAGGCTATTGTACATGATATTTCTAAAAAGTAGCATAATTCATGGTTTCCAACCACAATGTCCCTTGACCCCGGTAGATGATATCACTTTTTTTACTTTGTAGGCCGCCGATGACTTTTTAAACCTAGATTCAATACGATGGCCACTCTGGCCACTGGTCAGCCTAGTCTTGGGGCTGGTCAAGCGTCAATTCTACAAGAAGCAGCATTCCCACCACTACCGATTAGAACTAATAGTGCGGACATTACCTCTTTGCCTAAGAGTATTGGTTTGTCTAACGACAATAGTGATACATTACAAGAGAATTATGCCAATGACCTTCGAAATCTGAGAAACTATCTAACGAAGAAGGTTGAACCAATCCCTATGAAGACAATCACTTATCCGAATGGAATTCCTCGAGTGATGTGGACGGAGAGGGAAGTGAAAAGGATTAACGTCATTGAGAATCTCCAATACGCAATAGTTGGAAAATTCTCCTATGGTTGGCCGGAATTAGAGGAACTTAGGATGCTTATCCCAAAACAGTGAAACATTAAAGAAGATTGTAAGATTGGTCTATTACACAATAGAAATGTTCTCATCAGACTTGATCAACAAGAAGATTTCATTAATGTAATGTCCAAAAACATATATTACATATTGGCTAAGGACGGATATTCATATTCCATGAGGCCCCTTATTTATGATGAACAATTTCAGGCTGCAGAAGAAACTACACAGGCATTGGCCTGGATATCTTTCCCATATCTTAAACCCACCTATTTTGTGAAGGAGTCCTTATTTTCGCTGGCAACAGCAGTTGGAAAGCCATTACAATTAGATATGGCTACAATAAACAAAACAAGACCAAGTTGTGCCCGAGTCAAAGTCCAGGTAGATCTTATGTCAGTGTTCCCAAAGTTTATCGAAATGGAGATTATGAATGAAGATACAAAGGTTTCAAGGATAGAGCTAGTGAAAATTCAGTATGACCTGTTGCCTAAATATTGTAAACATTGTAAGGTTCAAGGACATGATGTAGAGGAATGTAGACATTTACACCCAGAGCTAAGGACTGATAATGAAGCAACAAGGGGGCATACAAAAGCTAATGAAACATTACAGTAAGAACAAGAGGAAATCAGTGGAGATGAGAGACGAACGAATTATCAACATGGGAGGAGAAGAATAATTAGAAGATATTGGAACCCCACAAATAAAATGTTTACAATGAACAAAGGTGTTGGCATAAGTGAGAAGGCTAGTACTCCTTGTAAAATCCACAATGGGAATGCATTTACAACATTAGCAACCAATGATGAGGATTACCAGATCGAATCAAATGAGGGAGAGAAGCAGGAGAGGCATGAACGACAAACGGAGGAAGAAGATCTTGTACCGGAGGCACGAAAAGAAGTTGAGCACAACAAACAAATGAATCCACTAAGGATTGGATCAAGAGGGCTTTTCTGAAACAACAGCTAAGAAATGATGCACAAAATACAAGTAATTTTACAGCAGCACAGGTACAACATGGGATTAGTAACAAAGATGGGGACAGTGGTACTAATGGGAATAAAAACTGTGAGAATATAAATGCAGGGAGCATAATTGAAGATGAGGTGTTATCCACCAGCAAGGAGATACATCTGTAACACAAAAAAATAATAACAATCAAACTAATGAAAATGGAGAAATAAGAGAGGTGCATACAAATGTTGAGAACACAAGGAAAGGAAATAGTGGCGTATCAACAACCTGAAGATTGGGGAGATGCTACATACATTATACCCCTCCAAACAGTGGCTCCAGTTGAGGAGAGTTTCCCTCCTGCAAATACTCTTCAACTAGGTGTGGGTGAAGTCAATGAGATGGAAAGTAAGCTGCAAGCAATAGGTGGGCTAGATGAGGGGCAAGCTATCACGGTGGGAAATAGAAGATCTGCACCTAATGAAGTTTTACAGCTATTGTTACCCATCAGATCTTACTTGAGAAAGGGCAAATGACTAATCAGGAGACCATATCCAGGGAAGATAGTAATGAGGTAAGTATTGAAGACGGAGAAGAAGAAGAAAATGAGCTATTGGAGCACAATATCTGTAAGGAAGTTGGTTTATCACCTCAGATGATGACCAGAGGGAACAAAAGAAAAGGCAAAAAGAATATTGAGACAAATCCAACAAGGATATAGGCCAGAAGGGGGGGAAAAGTGTTTCTCAATGAGTCAAAAAGCTTTATTTTGGAATATAAGGTCAGTGAGAACTCAAAATGCATTTCATAGAGTTCAGATGTTACATAGACACCACAATTTTTTCCTAATTGCTTTGATGGAATCTTTTCAAGACAATAGGCAGGTGCAGAAATACAAAAGAAGGTTGGGCATGCAATATGTTAACTACAACTCCAATGGTCAGATTTGGGTATTTATTGAAGAAGGGATTCATGTGGGAGTAGTATCAGACACAGAACAACAGTTAGCACTACACTTATCATTTCATAATGGTAATCAGTTCTTGGTCACAGTGGTCTATGCTAAATGTACAGCAATAGAGAGATTGAGGTTGTGGGATGATATTTATGCAATAAAAAGTAATCACTCATTACCTTGGATGGTTGGAGGAGACTTCAATGTTGTTATGGGGGAAGAAGAGAAAATGGTGGCCTTTCTGTATATATACAAGAATATGAAAATTTTGCTTTCTGTATCAACTCTTGTGAATTAAATGATCTACAGTTCTCTGGTAGCTCTTTCACATGGTGGAATGGCAGGGCAAATGAGGATTGTATTTTCAAAAGACTTGATGGAGTGGTTGTTAATCAGGCTCTGCAGGATATGTTAGGTAATATGGAAGTTATGCATTTGGCTAGGACTGGATCATATCATGCCCTTCTCCTACTGACTACTAGAGATCCTGTTCCTAATTTCATCAGACCATTTAGGTTTCTAAAATTTTGGATTGACGGTGATGATTTCATGGAGGTGGTTAGACAAAGCTGGGAGTCTGATGTCTCTGATAATGTGTTTGTCCAACAGGAAGATGAGACATAAAAAGACCAAATTAGCCTTGTCTAGGTGGAGTAGGGATAAATTTGGGGATATCTTTAAACAATTGCAAATCAGAGAGGAAGTTGTTAGACTAAAAGAAGATTTATTTGAAGTTGATCCTAGTGCCAATAACAAACTAGTGGTTCAACAAGCTCAAGCAGAACATAAGCTTTATTTGCATTACGAAGAAGAATTTTGGAAGCAAAAGGCTAGCATCCAATGGAATACTGAAGGGGATAAGAATACCAGATTATTTGATTGTCTGGTACAAGGGAGGAGAAAAAGATTAGCCTTGAAGAGAATTCTCAAAGCTGATGGTACTTGGGCTGAGGGTGACGATGAGATATCTAGGGAAGCCTTGAAATTTTACATGGACCAATTCACTGAAACTAACTGTATTGCAGATTACAGCATGTTACAACATATTCAAGAACAAGTCACTACAGAAGATAACTATTTTATGAAAATCATGCCTGGAGAAGAAGAAATCAAATTTGTAGTCTTTAAGCTGAATGGAAATAGTGCTTGTGGGCCTGATGGTTTTACTGGCATCTTTTATCAAACTTGTTGGCCAATTGTGGGGGATGATACTGTTAATGTTGTACAATCCTATTTTCAGGGTCAAACTCTGCCAAAATCAATTACTCATACTAATTTGGTCTTACTTCCAAAAAAGGAGTTTATTCAAACCTTTTCAGACCTAAGACCAATTAGTTTAAGCAATTTTATCAACAAAGTGATCTCCAGAATTGTGCATGATAGAATGGAGGGGCTTCTTCCTAGGTTAATATCACAAAGACAATCTGATTTTGTAAAAGGAAGGAATATATCTGAGAATATTTTGTTGGCACAGGAAATTATAACTGATATTGGAAAGAGGGGGAAACCTGATAATGTTGTTATCAATCTAGATATGGCCAAGGCATATGATAGGGTGAACTGGAAGTTTTTGGCTAAAGTGTTAACTCAAATGGGCTTTGATAATACAGTAGTGGATATGATATAGAGAATTGTGGCCAATAATTGGTATTCCATTCTCATTAATGGGCAAGCTCAAGGATTTTTTCATTCAATAAGAGGTGTAAAGCAAGGTGATCCTTTATCACCTGCTTTATTTATACTGACTGCTGAGGTTTTTCCTAAAGCATTGAACCATTCGTTTAATTACAATGAGTTTAAATGCTTTGGTATGCCTAAATGGAGTGACAAGTTCAATCATCTGGCATATGCAGATGACACCATCATATTCGCTTCTACAGAGAAGAAATCTTTAAATTTAATTATGAAGGTGTTACAGGATTATGAAGCACAATCTGGGTAGAAAATCAACAAGGAGAAGAGCTTTTTCTACATGTCTCACAAGGCTGCAAATGTATTAGTGAAGGTGGTGGAAGACACTACTGGTTTTCTAAGAGGCAAATTCCCTTTAATGTATCTAGGATGTCCTATAGGGCATGCTAAGAAAAGGAAAGTTGATTTTTCAGAATTGATAAAAAAGATCCAAAGTAAACTTCAGGTTTGGAAAGGAAAAATGCTTTCCTTTGGGGGCAAGGCAGTCCTTATCAAATATGTGTTGCAAAGTATGCCCATATACTTACTAGCTGTTATGGCTCCTCCTAAATGCATCATATATGACATTTATAAAATCTTTGCTAAATTTTTATGGAATTTTAAAGAAGAGGGGAGGGCAAAACATTGGATCTCCTGGGATGATACTTGTGTACCTAAAAAAGAAAGAGGTCTTGGTTTTAGGTCATTATTTGACTTGTCTAAAGCACTATTTGCTAAACTCTGGTGGAACTTCAGAACTAAAAATACTTTGTGGTCCAATTTCTTATGGAATAAATACTGTAAGAGGCATGGTCCACAGACTATAGAATGGAAAGGGGAATCTCAAGTTTGGAAGCTAATGCTTCTTGCAAGAGATAATATTGACCAGGAGATGTGGTGGGAGCCAATAGGGGGGTCATGCTAGCCTATGGCATGACAATTGGACTCAATTAGGGGCATTGCAATATGTACTACCGCTAACTTATACAATAACTGATGATTTTGCAGAAGTTAATCAGGTTATAAGCACTAATGGATGGAATATGAGTATGATGAAGGAAATGTTTGGGGATGAAATATGTCAGCATGTGAATACCAACCTGGGGACTGGCCTAATAGATAATGAGAGGGACAAACCATGTTGGATGCCCAACAGTAAAGGAAACTTCACTCTTAGAAGTGCTTGGGAAATGATGAGACAAAGGAACGACAAGCAGAATGATATTATGTTTATCTGGGAAAAAGGAATACCTTTCAGAGTTTCCTTCCTTCTTTGGAGAATGTGGTTTAAAAGAGTCCCTATTAGAGAGGTATTAGTTAGGTGCAAAATTACTGACTCTGTTGTCTATGTTTGTTGTAACAACACAATAGCAGAAATTTTTTACCATTTGTTTGTAGCATGCCCAGAAGCCAATTTTTTATGGAAAAATCTGTCAGGAGCTGCAGGGATACATGGACCATTTATACAATTGAAGCAAACAACGGACAAATGGTGGGGTGCTGATTGTAATGTTAAATTGAGACCTCTATATAATGTAGTACCAATATTTATCATATGGCAGATTTGGAAAAGCAGAAATGCTATTAGAAATGGAGGAAAATTATCCAGATTCACTATGTTAAGAGAAATCAACAGGAATATTCATTTATTTGCTATTAATAGATATCCTTGGTTAGTTAATATCCCAAGCTCTTGGCCTTGGATGGTAAAGTTTTTTGAAGAATATAGCCCAAGGCTCTCTTGGAAAGTAGTAAGATGAAGCTGGCTTGCTATTGGAGTGTTTAAATGCAATACTGATGGTTCTAGCAAAGATCATTTATCAATCAACTCTAAAGCTTTTTGTGTGAGAAATTGCCATGGAGATTTAATCTATGCACAAACTGAGTGTATAGCATTTTGCACTGCATTAGAAGCTGAAGTGAAAGCATTTAGAAGTGGTTTACTGTATTGTGTGCAAAACAATTATCTCCCTCTTGTGATGGAAACATATTCACTAATAATTAAAAAAGTCCTTGACAGAATATGGGAAATTCCTTGGGGAATAGCAGTGGACACAAGGTGCATTATGGAGGAGCTAAAAGATAAGAAAGTGGTGGTGACACACATTTTCAGAGAAGGGAACAAACTGGCTGATTTTTTAACTAACTATGTCTTCAGTTTTGCAGGTACAAATAACATTCAGTTTACATCAGTAGAAGACCTACCAAGACAAGCTCAAGCAATACTTCATGGTGATAAACAAGGAACACCAAATCTTAGGATAAAGAAATGTCAAAATGCTAATTTCAATATCTGAAACAAAACCTTTGAAACAGAGAAACGGCATGAACTAAAACATACAGCATCAAAGAGTATATCAAGCCTACAACAACATTTACACAATTGCAGAACACTTTGAGTTAGACCAATTGTTTAAAGTTGGTCTAAGTCTGCAGAATCAAAGAGGTTACCTAATTAGCCTTTAATCGCTGCAGTGGTATTAGCTTCTCGAAGCTCAGCCTGCACAATTTACGATTTGTTAGGTAAATCTCCATGATGTATATGTGACAAGCTCTAAAGCTCTTTGTTTGTGTTGTTACCATGTGGGCAAGATGGACGACTGTTACGAGTTGAAGAAGTCTTCATCAGACCAGATCCATGGCGTTTGTGAGAAGTTTGAACACCCAGGTGGATGCCGCCTAAGCTCTTGAACATTTTGTCTTAATGTCGGCGACGGGAAGGCGGCCGGAGTTGCTGTTCTTGCTGGAGCTGCGTCTTTTTGCAGATTCCAAAGAAGAAGGCGTGGGTTTCTTTCCATTTCTGCTTCTTTCCTACCTGCTGTTTTAGTTTCCTTTTTGTTGTTTGTTTATTTTTGTTTTTTATTTAGCTTTTGTCTGAGAGATTTGGTTTTCTTTTTAATAATAAAGGGCCTGACCCATTATTGATTCAAAAAAAAACACAAAATGTCCCTTTAAAAGCATGTTTTTGCATGGTCATCATACTTAGTACATTTTTGTGTGCTAACCCATATTCTCTTATTTTTACTACAAGTTTAAGTTCTGGCAAGTGATTGATCCTAGCTAGGATTGGAGGGCTTGGATAGAGTTTTTCTCCAAGACTTGGTATGTCCTCATAGATTGAGGACTAAAACTTTTATTGTTTCTAAATCTATCTGGTTTTGAGACTATTGTTAAGATTTCGATTGTAAAGGGCCGTGACACTATTTTCTTTCAAGATTGTGTCTAAGATGGCCATGTGAGATATAGACTTCCTCTTGCATTTAAATGTGTTTGTGAATGATAGATTGTATGGTTTTAAATAAAAAGTTTTTAATTCCGTTCTATTTCTATTACCTATGCGATGAAGGAATGCTATGCGGCTTTGATGAGTCCACAAATTGGACTCATTTAGGGCTATGTTTTGATAGAATTAGTGTCTTCAAATGCACATTTTGTCTCAATATCTGATGAAAATCCTTAAGTTTCAGGTATTTAGGGTTTGAGGGAAAGCATGGACACTACTTAGCAAAATGAAACAAAAGCAGCTGAAAGAACAAAGAAATGAAGACCTGAGAGTCGCCGAACCCGTTCGGCGAGTCGCGAAAAGGTCTTATCCTCGCCTTTTGTTCTAGTGTGCTGAGCCCTGAATGAAAGGATCAAATAGGTGGTGAAAAGAAGTAGTCGGCGTGTCGCCGAGCAATTCCGCGAAGAAGTACTATGTCACCCAGTGATCCAGGATGCGAAGATGCTGAAGGCAAAAGCTGAAAAGCGATGAAACAGACCAAACGGTGGATCGCCGAGTGTGTCAGCGATCTCGACTAACTACGCCGAATGGCTCCTTCACAACACATTTTATGAAAACTATAAATACTTGTTCAATTCTTATTGTTAAGAGTCAATTTTTAGTTGTATTAAGTTTGGAATACAATTTTGAGAGACAATATTCTCTATAAATTTGGAGAGGGTTTTGAAGAACTTAAAGATTCAAAGGATTTCAACTCCAAGATTTTGGACTTGGGTCTTGTGGATTCTTCACTCTTGATTTGTTTTAAGACTTAATCTTGCATACCTATTGATGGAAACTAAGATTGGTATACATTTTTACCTGTTTTACATGTTTAGCTAAAACCCCAATTCTTGGGGTGTGATTTTGTGAATATGGGTTAGATTAATTGTTGGGTCTTGTTTGCTGATAGTTTATTTGTTGTTTAGATGTGATTTCATGTAGTAGTTGTGTTAGAACTTAATGAAATTGTAGTTGCAAATATGATTTCACCTTTGTGTTTTTGGCTTTCTTGAGAGAGAGGTCGTAAAACTAAGACTACTAAATTGATGGCCGATGGGAGTGGGTTGACATGAGGTTCAATTCGAGAGAGTGAACCCTAGTTCTTCTCCCACAAACTCAGCTCAAGAAAGTCAGTGGGCTAAGGTGGAGGCTGTTCTTTATGCGGTAAGTGGGTGTTTGAGAGCAACCCATTTGATTCGGGGTAAGTTGCTTGATAGATAATTTACCCTCACTATAGTCTAGCCTAGTCACAAATATTCAACGGTTTTACTATCAAAAGCATGTACCCAATAAACTAGTCTAACCTGTATTCCCATCACTTCCCAAGAATGCCATCTCCGCATTCATATCTCTTTTTATTTTTTGTTGATTTTGCTCTTAACTTGTTTACAAACACCCCCATTGAATATTGACATTCGTGTCAAACCCTTTAATTTGTCATGTCTTCATTTGATAATGTCTTTAGCTACGGTTAGCTTTAGCACTTTTGCGCTTAACCACTAATTTTCAGGAACCGCTCCCTTGGGACTCGACCCCAACCCTTAGTTAGGTTACTTTACTATTGAACGATCGTTGACACTTGCATTGGAATTTGTGTCTTGATTACACAAACATCAAAATGGCACCACTGCCGGGGAGTGGTGTATGTGAGAACTTTTTGTTAAGATGAATTTTGCTTTTGGTAATCGTAGTTTACTAACTTAATTTTTAGTTTTGTTTTGTTGGTTTGTTTGTATCCAACCAGAAGAAGTGAACATGGCGAGGATTACTCGGGAGCTAATAGAGATTCATCTATTAGAGGTAATGATGTTCCGGGATCGTATCCTCACCATCAAGCAATTAGAAAGTAAACGGATCCACAAGTCATGGGCATTGTTCAATGAACTGATAACTCAATGCCCAACTCATGACATTCCCGACATAGCCCTCCTCAACTGTTTCTACAAAAGTCTTGGTCCCGGAAACAAGAGGTTGGTCGACCAATTCATTTCGTGAGGCATTGCAAAACAACCATATGTGATAGCAGTCCAACTGCTTAATCAAATGGCTGAAACATAACAAGAAGTAAAAATGGACTTCATGTTGGCCGCCCTAATGACTCATATTGATGAGTTGGCCAAAAAGATGGTGAAGATCGAAGTCCAATACAAGAGGAGGATAAATACATCCTTCCTCATGAGCGAAGAAGTCTCAAGGAAAATGAGGTTAAACGCCTTGAGGTTATGCTCTGAATGATTCTCCAAAAGGTTACTAAGCAAGATAGAAAGCTGGAAGAAATGAAGGAAGACATTGAAGGGATGAAGCGATTGATTTGGTCTCATTGCAGAGTTGTCCAGCAGTTTGAGAACCTTATGAGTCATGCATTGCCCGATCTACACTCGCAACAAAATTGGGGGTTTCCTACTAATACTATGGTAACCACATAAATGGAGTTTGAATGCTGACATTCGTCGTGCCACGACGTTAACTAAGGTGCTGTTTGGGAGGCAACCCAAAACCGTTCTAAATGCTTTAGTTTGTTTTTATAAATAATGGTGTGTTAGTGGTGCAGGTTTAAATGCTGAAAGTGTTTGGAAAATGCATATTCGCGAGTAAAATGGTCAGTTGGTGAATCGCCAAAGAGGTCGGCGTGCCCGATGAAGATCACCATTTGGACCTCACTTTGACTGAAGGTCCTGTAAAATTCGGCAAGCCAAGTGGCCACTCGGCATGTAGCCGAGTGCGACTAATGTCGCCGAATAGACACTAACTAGATGGTTTATAATGGCCAAAAGTCTCAGAAATTGAACTTCTTCACTTTCCCTCGCTTTTAAACTTCACAAACTCACACCAAGGTAATATTTTCAATATTCTTGTTTTCCATTAGTATTTTAGTTGTTGATTGGTGCTCGGAACTAGGATTTCTTGGCCACCTAGGTTTTCAATTGTGTTTCACTTGACATTTAAGTTTGGTTTCCGAATCCCAAATTTACATTCAAAAAATTTGTACTCATTTGCAATGATCGTATCGTATTATTGTGTGCTGGGCCTCTCTGATTGAATTAGAATGCGTAAATGCCAATTTCAATTTGCAAATATTGCCCTTATTGTTTTGATCGTCAAATGCCCGTCATTTTTGTGCTTTTAAATTAATGAATTTGCATTGAATTGTGCGTGTCGTTTAGATTGATTGGGTTAAGTTTGATTAACCCATGTTTGTGCTAAATGACAAAATTTTTTCAATGATAGAGCGGGTGACAACACTCTTAAGAGCAAATATCGTCAAATGGCTAAATTTGGCAAAATCGGGAAAAATCAAAGTATCCCGGGGTGATGGGTAGAACATGTCTTGTTTGAAATTCATTAATGCATGCTTTGATTTTGTTATCGGGGGTTGTGGGGTTGAATTTGAGAAGGTAGATTGAAAATGGGCACGTTGAGCAGTTCAGCGAGCAGGGTTGAGCTCACCGAACCACTTGGCGGTTTGCCTAATGACCCCATCTCACTTTTAAATTCATGCTTTATGTGTTGTTTGAGTCTATAACTTTAGGCGAGAAGCCTTTGGTCACCGAAAGTACTCTTGATTGCCCTTTGTATGCTCCCCTGAATCTCTGTTGCACTGTAACTTTCAGCGAAAAAGCCCATGATCGCCGATAGTAGTTGGCGATTCGCTTAAAGGGCCTTCCCATCACCCACTTGCTATAATTTTTAAGCCAATCCCTTCGGCGAGCCCAACTTATCTCGCCACAGAGGTTCAACGACTCACCGAATGGATCAGCGAGCCTGTCTGCAATAGATTTTTTATGTTTATGTTTGAATTTTCTCCTAATTTGTCCCAATCTCTTGTAAATATGGTACGGACAAATCTAACCATGCAACCTCAGAAGAAAGAATAGGGGATAAACATAAATGAGGGAGGGTCAAATCTTCAAAAGAGGAAAGGAGAAAAAGTCCCACCGAGAGATAAAGGAAAAAGAAGAAGCATATAGCTAGAAAAGGAGTAGCTATTGAAACCCAAGCTAATTTTTCAGAACCAGAAGATGAGCAACCTCTGATAAACCGAATGGATGAACTCCAGGCCAGATCTCAGTCCATATCCATCAATATTCCCTCAACTGCCACTCCTCCTACAACAAACTCCGTGCCAGCGCAGACACCTCTAGTGGCTCCTGCACTCCCTATCGTTCCTCCTCCTAGACTAATAAATAGACTGAAAGGTGAGGGGGTACAAACCATCCTAGAGGAGAAGCTATTATCTATGGAGGGCCTGGAAGGCAAGCATCCCGATGTGATTGACAACCTCCGATACCATGAGTTTGAGCAGTTCACAAGGCGCCGAGGCCCTTACATTCCTTCTTGGGTTAGGAAATTTTACGCAACTTATGGGGAGTTGGTGCCTAAGAACAAGAAGATGGCAAGCGAGTTTAGACCGATAAAGTTGGTCATGGTCAGAGGCAAGGAAGTTGAGTGCCACAACAAGTATATTAACACGGTATTGGGTAGACTGCTGCATTCTGCACTTCTCTACGAAGGGTTGCCTATTATTCAATCCCTAGATGACCTAAAGGGTTGACTGGCTCCTTTTATTTTTGACACCACCCTGAGGTGGATGGATGCAGGGGCACCTATGGAGAAGATGAACTTGAACATCACTGCTAGGTTCTGGTTTGGTTTCATTAGCAGTACCATCATGCCATCCCAGAATGAGTCCATTTTGTGCCATCTTAAGGTAGTTTGCCTTGGTTCTATCATGTCTAGGAGGCACATCGATCTGGGCCTGCTAATTTCACAAGAGATGGCCATGAGGGCCAAGCAAAAGCTGACTTCTCTGTCATTCCCAGTCTTGATCACAAAGTTGTGCCAGCTTGCTGGAATACCTCTGGATACTACATGGGATATTGAGGTCACCCCTTCTTCCTCCACTGACATCTAGCATATTGAGGCCGAGTTCACACGAGAGGAGGTTGATAGGAGGAGAGTAGCTCCGATATATATTTCTCCAGAAATTGATGTTGACTCGTTACCAACATAGGTACCTTCGCCTACTCCGGCCTCTGAGCCTTCAGGCACATCCACTCCTTCCTATTCTTCACAGGTCCTAGGTGCTTCTTCTTTCTCCCAGCCTGCCAGGATTAGTCAAGCCATGCTGGCCTATTCAGCGGATGTGAGAGCGACTTGATTGGAGAGATCTATTCCAGGGATGATCGATAGTGCTATCTTGGCTGAACTGACCCCTCTTAGGGTCTCTGTTGATGATCTGGCTACTAGAGTCACTACTTGTGAGAGCAGACACGAGGAGACATCCGAGATTTTGGCTTTGAAAGCTGAAGTGGAAGATTTGAGGAAGGACGTAGACTATTTGAAGTCTACCAACTTCACCTTATTGATGAGGGGTGTAGATCACGAGAATGCTCCTGAGACCTTGGGGATGCCTCCAGCTACCACCAGAGATGTACAGAAAGGTGACATAGCGTAAGGGGAGTTGGACGCAGAGACCGACGAAGAGCTGATAGCAGCATATGATGAGAAGATAAGAGGTAACCAATATGAGAGCATATTCAGAGATTTTCCAGATCTTGTGGAGATGGTTGTGTAGCCGAAGATCCAGACATTGCCGAATAAGACATCGACAACAACGCCTAGTGGATCTGACACTTCTATTCCTCTTGAAGTTACCCCGTGAACTGATGCCCATATTCAGGGTACCACATCGGGCACTGATGCCCAGACAGATGGAGTGACTGCATAGACAGGATCCTTTCTTTACCTCCCTCTCTTTCTTACTTACTTTTACTTTTGGATACTTTCATCCACATTTGAGGACAAATGATTTTTATTTGTGGTGGGGTGAGCCCACCTTTGTTCATATATATTTTGATTATATATTTTGGGTTGTGAGCTATTACTGTGTTATTACACTGCTTTTTTGTGGATGTTTGAGCTTGTGGCTCTACATTTTGCAAATGATTTTGACCCTTCCAAAAATTTTTTGCCACCCTTTGTGTGATTGAATGTGGCAGTTCTTTTGTAAAATTTGAGTCTCGGTTCCGATCAATATCGATAGGTTGAATAGTGCTCTCAATCAAACAAACACGAATGCGTGGCTACGATGAGTCCAACTGCAGTTGTATAGACAATATGTGAACTCTTTGAATCTCGTTAGACTAGCCTAGTATCGAATAGAGTCTCTTTTGATGACCATTGCACACTAGCGAAAGTGTGGAGCCTTGTGTGACTGTAGTGTCAATGCCTAGTGTGTTGAGCTTACTTTGAAACATGCATGATAGATCCTAGAATTTTCCCCGTTGGTTCGGTCGATTAAATAAGGCTATCTCTTGATATTATATTAGGAAACTGTAAGAGTGTGAGCCAATTTGATATATACCTCTTTTGTGGCCTACCTTGTGATTGTATGAACCGCTTTTGAACACCCCTTGAGCCTTACCTTCCTTTGGAAGAAACTTGATGAAAACTAGACCTTTCTTTATCCATTACCCTTAATCCTCATGAAGTTGTGGTTAGTTGAATAGCCAACTTAGGCCAAAAGCCTAAGTTGAGGGTGAGGTGAAAAGAGAAGGCAAATCAAGAAAGTGCAAGAAATTCCCTCTTACTGGGGTTTTGAGAAAAATGGAACCCCTCCATATAAAAAAAAAGAAAAAAAAGAAGAGAATGAAAAAGAAAGTTGTGAAATAAAGTACAAAAGAAATGGAGTTTCCAAACAATCCATGGAGAGTGAATAAAATATGATGACATATGATCACTAAAGAGAATGATGAAGAAAAAGGAAAGGAAGTGTTGTGAACACCATATCTCATGAGGCTAAAAGTCATTAAGCCTAAATGAACATACCTTTGAATAAACCCAATTACAAGCCTTGAAAACACTTTTTGATCTTGAGTGAGCTGAAACAAATGTTGATCGGAAAATATGGGCAAACCTATGGGTAAAGTTTGCATCATGTTCATCTTTGTGAGAGTGATAATTGCATTTGATTCTGGAACATTAAATTTTAAATCATTGTGTGTGAATATGGAATCATTCCTTGTGTGAGGGCATTTGAAAACTTTGGTTGAGCTTGAACTTTCATTTGAAGAAAGTATTCTGAGCATGAGATTCTTTGATATTAGTGAGTCACAACTTGAATCTTTGAGTGCACATTTGATCATTGCATAAGTAAATTGAGTCTTGTTGTGTGCATTCATCATTGAGTATTGTGTAGCACTGTTCGAGATACACTTTTTGAACGACTGAACTTGAGTTTGCTTGAGGACAAGCAAATGTTTAAGTTGGGGGTGTTGATGAGTCCACAAATTCGACTCATTTAGGGCTATGTTTTGATAGTATTAGTGTCCTCAAATGCATATTTTGTCTCAATATCTGATGAAAACCCTTAAGTTTTAGGTATTTGGAGTTTAAGGGAAAGCATGGACACTACTTAATAAAAAGGAACAAAAGCAGCTGAAAGAACCAAGAAATGAAGATTTGAGAATTGCCGATCGGCGAGTCGCCAAAAGGTCTTATTCTCGCCTTTTGTTCGAGTGTGCTGAGCCCTAAAAGAAAGGATCAAATCGATGGTGAAAAGGAGCAGTCGACGTGTCACCAAGCAGTTTCGTGAAGCAGTACTATGTGACCCAATGATCCTGGACGCGAAGATGCTGAAGGCAAAAGCTGAAAGGTGATGAAGCAGACCAAACGACGAATCGCCGAGTGTATCGGCGATCTTGACTAACTGCGCCGAATGGCTCCTTCGCATCACATATTATGAAAAATATAAATACTAGTTCAATTCTTATTCTCAGGAGTCAGTTTTTAGTTGTATTAAGTTTGGAATACAATTTTGAGAGACAATATTCTCTCTAAGTTTGGAGAGGGTTTTGAAGAACTTGAAGATTCAAAGGGTTTAACTCCAACATTTTGGACTTGGGTCTTATGGATTCTTAACTCTTGACTTGTTTTAAGACTTAATCTTGCATACCCATTGATAGAAACTGAGATTGGTATACATTTTTACCTCTTGTACATGTGTAGCTAAAACCCCAATTCTTGGGGTGTGATTTTGTGAATATGGGTTAGATTAATTGTTGGGTCTTGCTTGTTGATAGTTTATTTGTTGTTTAGATGTGATTTCGTTTAGTAGTTGTGTTGGAACTTAATGAAAT